>PVKE010013673.1:0-36180 GCA_004027555.1 Craseonycteris thonglongyai
AACAGGCCCCATTCTTCAAGGACTCCCCAAGGTCAAAGTTCCTCTGGCTTTAATAGTACCCTAAGAATAGTGAACCACTTCCTTAACCATAGACTCCAGGGCCCTGAAGAAAGAAGAAAAGCCAGCCAAAACGTTTCTTTTGATGTGTGTAAAGCCCGACCTTGACCTTGGACCTGCTTCTTTGGTTCTCCTTTCTTTCTCACGGGACCCATTCAGGCCCAGGACTTACGCCCCAGCTTTGCTTGCCTGCATCCTGGCCCTCTGAGTACAGATTGTCTAATCACCTAATCTTTCAAATTATGGTAGATGGATTAAGCCAAGGCAGGCAAACAAGCGGTTGAGTTAAACAGCACACACTGCCCAGATTTCATGGAGCATCCATTATGATCAGCTCCCAAAAGGCATAAGCAAGATTTTTCCTTCTTCGGTACCCAGGGCTCAAGGAAAATTTCTAACTAAAGGAACAAATAAAGATTAAATAAACCTGGGTGGTGCAAATAGAGATGTTTATTACATTATTTTCTGTACTTTTTCTGGAATACTTGAAATAACTCACAATTAAAACAATGTTTGTGGACGCACTAGGAAAGTGACTAAGGCTTCTGAATCAATGGGTTTCAGAATATTAGTATATTATTTATAGCAGTATGTTTTAAAGTAATAAAATCTAGCCCTAAGTTAGACAATATTGCTGAAAAAAATACTAATTCAGCTGCAAATAATACTATTTTTAAGATTTCTTCTTTTAAAAACATAATACAGATAAATATAAATTTAAAGTCTAATAATGGTTTGGTAAATTTTAAGTGATAACTTGACAAATATAACTTTGTTTATGGTTCTATACGAATTTATTACAGGGGACACATTTAAACATTTAAAAGATTTAATATTTTATTCTGAAATTTTCTTTACATACCACCCTGAGGTCATGATTGCATATCCAATCCATGCATAAGCTCCAAAGAAACAAAAGACAGTGTTCAACTTGCTTATCACTTAAATTTAAAGGTTTAAGGAGTAAGTAATCTCAAATTCATCTACATATTCAGTACAATTCATATCAAAATCGTAGCTACATTATTTCCTAAAAATTTATGGCTGTTCCTAAAATTCATGTGAAAATGCAAGGGACCCAGAATAGCCAAAACAATCTTGAAAAAGAAAAACAAAGTTGGAGGACTCACACTTCCCAATTTCAAAACTTACTACAAAGTTACAGTAATCAGGGCAATGTGGAACTGGCACAAGGATAAAATTTTAGGTCAAAGGAATAGAACTGAAAGTCCAGAATTAAATCCTTACATTTGTGGCCAGTTGATTTGCAACAAAGATGTGAAGACAACTAATAGGTCAAAGAACAGTTTTCAACAAATTGTGTAGGGGCAACTGATTTTGCATGATATTGACATACAAGGAAGGAAGTGGAACCCTTTCCTTACAAGATACACAAAAATTAACAAATGGATCATAGAGTTAATTACAAGAGCTAACTATAAAACTCTTAGAAGAATAAATAGGAGTAAATCTTTGTGACCTTGGGTTAGGCAGACAAGTGATAATGACAATGTATAGGATTTGGAAACTCAAACACGGCTGGTAGGAATATAAAATGGTGCACCTATTTTGGATAACAGTTTGGCAGGTCCTCAAAATGCTTAACTTAGAGTTACTATATAACCCATCAATTTCCTATGGATATAGATAGATATAGATAGATATAGACATATCCAAGAGAGTTTTTAAAAACATGTACCTAAACAAAAACTTGCACATGAATGTTCATAACATCATTATTCATAATAGCTGAAAAATGGGAAAAAACCAAACATCTGCCAGCTAGAGAGTGGCTACACAAAGTCAGCCATAAAAAGGAAGGAAGCACCGATCTATGTTACAACATGGATGAATCTCAATAACGTTACACTAAGTGAAAAAAGTCAGTTACAAAAATCTACAGATTGTGATTTCATTTATATAAAATTTCCAGAGTAGGCAAATCTGAAATTAGCCTAGGGCAGAGGGACAGTGGGGGCAGGGTGGAGTGGGGTGGGGACAGACTATTTTTTAGTTTATAGGTTCTCCAATTTCACCTTTAAAAAGCACAAAATAATGAGGCTGATTTCAGAAGTCAATCTATTCCACTTCAGATGTGTTTGTAGAGTAGTGGAGACTTTTTATGCTAACAAGGGAACCATCAGTTCACCTTTATAGAATTTGTGACTGGTTCATATGAAACCCAAATTTTATAAATACAGCAATCATGACTCAGGCAATCGCTAGGGAAGACAGGCAGCTATAACACTCACTTCAACCAAATAAAACAAAAGAATAAGTAGATTTTAATATTTTTCCATATGAGGTTGTTAGAACAATGTTGCTCTAAATGGATCAGACCAAAAGAATAAAGCCTAAAATTTTTCCACAATACTGACATTTTTAATGGAGTTATCTTACAGATTGTGATTGTGTTTTAAAACACAAACAGAATGATTTGAAAGCACACATCTAGAGGCTGCATTTTCTATTGTGCTGAGACATTTTTAAAAGCAATAAGGATATTCTATTTCCAGTTTAGTAGAAAAACAAAGGAAGAAGTCAAAAGGAAACTCTAACAGGAAAGAATGATGGGTTGACACATTAGGACGGAAATCTCATCTCTCCATCACAAATCCTGACAGATGGAAATGATGGGAGGACAGAGTTGGGCAGATCAATTCCTTTTTCTCCCCAGGGACCCTCTGAACTGTGGTTCCTGCATGCATCCTTCTGACCTACTTCTGCTCTTTTTCACAGCTTGGCATGAAGCAGAAACCAGCACAACAACCCATCCAAAGAGGACATAATGAAAATCCACAAAAGTCCACACTCTTCCCCTTTCAGCATCCCTCTCGGTAGTAACAAATTAAATGCACAGATCTTGAAAATGTTAAACTTCTAACAAATTGGATTCAGCCATTCATTAAAAATGGTTAATTTTTTTTAACTTAGTTTTACAGAGGCACTCTATGAATTACCACTTGCTGCAGAAAGAATCACAGAATGTCCATCATATATGGTAGAAAGAAAGGCAAAATTAAGACAGCAAATCAAGAATGAATGCCCTCTTATACAAAGAGAGGGAGGAGGAGGGGAATCCTTTTAAATTTCCAATGCTCAGAGGGGAAAAAAATTTCTTAAGAGTGTAAATTTGTGCCACAAACATAATATATAATCAGTACTGGGCAGTAAGTAGGGCATTAACCAGAATGCTACCTATAGTAGGCAGAACTTGGTTCAATCATCCCATTACATAAACAAGTATTTAGTAATTAACACATGCAAAGTGCTGTGCCAAGCATTACACCCCTTTGAGTACACAGAGATCTATGCCTTTACATTGCCAAATCATAAATCCAAAGAGATTTTATTTAATATTACGGAAACCAAGGAGAACAGTAGCATTTTTTTATAAAGATAAGGAGGGATAATAAAACACACTGTACTACAACAATTAATGAGACAGAACAAATAGCAATAGGCACAAGTAACAGCAGGAAATTTATTTTTAGCTCAAAGACTAGGCAACGTCATTATAAGCACGATTAAGTCCAGCAACAAGCTGCCAAAACGATTGAAAAACTGCCATCACCGGAGAGATGCAAGACTGCACCAAGGGACATGAGACAAGGACAGCCTGAGGATAACTAAACGAGGCCTTCGAGGGTTGGAGGGATCAGATGACCACAAAAGCCAAGTAGATATCGCTTATGTTCTCGCCACAAATCTAGATTCTAAAAAACATTCACCTGAAATCATCCTCCAAAACTCAATCACTCTTCCCTAAAGCACCTTGCACACATAATACTAACAATTATAATAATATATTATATTATTATATAATTAATCATACATATAATATTTTGCTTATAATATTGCTAAAAGTACAGACATAGCAATATAGTCACAGAGGTATAAAAATCTCTAATAGTCAAATTTTAGGAAAAGTAATTACAATCATTAGAAATACCATCTTATAAAAAATTTCCTATTGTTATTTTGCTTTGAGATGGTAAGTGGGCCAAACAATAAATCCTAATGGTTGCTTTTGAGCACCCAATTTCATAAAAAGTAGTCAACTCTTTGAATAGTATATTAGAATCAGTAACTAACTGTCAAATACTCTTAGATCATACAGAAATCTCCACATAGGAACATTGTATTATCAAATGAAAATGGTGGGTTATAAATTATCATAATCTCACTAATATGAAATTATCAACATACACATAGTGAGATACATGAAGAATGGTCATCTACTGTCAACAGTGGAAATAGCTGGGTAGTGGGATTTGGGATAATTTTACTTTCAAATGTACAGCTTTTGTGTGGTTTCTCTCCAGACTCAAACTGCTAAATTCAAATTTCAGCTTTGCACCTTATTAACTGTGTGATCTTGAGCAAGTTACTTAACCTCTCAGTGACTCAGTAACCTCAGCCACAAATGGGAATAAAAAGAGTCTTTACCTCAGAGTGCTGTGAGAGGAATAAATGCATTAGTACAGGGAAGCCTCAGAACAGTGAATGGAACATAGCAAACCCTCAGCACATACCAACTAGTAGTAGAAGCAGTAGTACTGTTAATATTATAAGCCAGATATTTGCAAAATTGACTTATTTTACTCATTAATAGCAGCTGCACAAAAGCAACTATTTGTGACCAAAAGTAAAAAGGGTAGCAAGAAAACCCCATTGCTTAAGTTTAAATAACAACAAAAACCCAAAAGACAGAAAAAAAAACAACACCAGAACAATTACAAACAGAAAGGTATGTAACGAAGAGATCCTTCAGTAGACATTTTTTCCTTCAATCTATCACCCTCACTTCAGGAGTTAGCATGCACTGCTGACTAACAGAGTTGGAAAGGTGCTTCAGGGGGAAGCCAGGGTAGCTCAGCAGGTTGCGTACTTGCCTTGCAACCATGAGGTCCAGGGATAGAAGCCCATGCAAACATACATGCTGAACTGCAGCGCAACTGGTAACCACCAAAATGATGAAAAAAGTTCTCACCTCCCATAAGGGAGGCCCAGTTCAGTTCCTGCCCTGCATGGGCCCCACATCCACCTCTGTGGAATGAAACTATATCACAACTAATGATGTACAACTATGGAGACTGCTCTGGGCCCTCCTCCCTTCTCTCTCTCTATCAAACAATAAAATGAAAATAATAACAATAATAAAAGAAAAGGGGCTTCAGGCAGTGGTTTTATGTATGCAAGCCTGTGCTCTCAACTTGGCAAAACAGAAGACATTCTAATGAGGTTAGCATTCGTAGGCACAAAGATTTGTCCTAATTAAAACCTAATGAAAAAAGAAAGACGAAGAAATCTTTGAATTGCCTTAATGTGCAAACCCTGACAAGTTAATTTTAAATGGGGATTTATTTATATAAAATGAAAGTTATATACACACACATTGATTTGTTAGGAGCAGATAGTGAAAATGATGGGTTATCCTGAACCCTGCATTCTCTTCCTTTGCAGGAAAGAGACAATAAACAGAATCAATATATAAATTAAACAGTATATTAGGAGGTGGTAAGAGCTGTGGAGAAAAATTAAATGAGTGCAGTAGGGAGGGAAAAGAAGGCAGTGTTGGCATTTTAAATGGGGTGGGTAGAGAAGGTGAGTTTTGTGCTTGGATCAGATGGGAAAGTTCAACTGTAGTTATTGGCTCTGATGACAGTTTTGATCAGGATGAAAGCTCTCAGTTAAGACAAGATACTGGTTATTCCTGTGTTTCATTCATTTATTCTGACCACTTCTTTCAACTTTGACAATATACACACTAGTTATTATACAAATTCCCTATTGTACAGTCTGTTGGCATTCATTGTTTCACATTTTTAAATTTAAAGACATGAGCTTCTCAAATAAATAATCTCCATAACTCCACACAGTATCAAGTTCAAATGAAAGGAGTTAAGAATAAGAGACATAATCTACTGTTTCCGGTAACCCTACATCCATTCCCCATTTTCCAATAAGAGAACTCAGACTTTTCTTAGGGAACTAAGCCTACCTGACTTCCAGCCAATATGGTTCAGGTGGAGCTGATAAGCGGACCCTACCTATTACCTGGTCCTACCAGTAGGACCACCAAATCCCCGAAACTCTGTACAGCATCAAGTTCGAAAGTAAATGCATGACACAAATGACCAATGAGAACTCACAGGCACTGAGACATGGTAGGGTGCAACTCTTGGGAAAGAAGTACTTTCTTTCATGGGGTGGCTAAAGTTGCTGCAGAATATAGGCCTAGAAGGGCAGGAGGAAGCTTCACCTAAAAACGAAGCCCATCTTGGTAAGCAAGCAAAAAGGAATAGAGTGCCTTTGACAACACAAGTGGAGGACTTGAACTCAACGTTGCTTTAAAATAGGCACTCCTTTACATTTTTTCTCAAAGCTGAAGAGAAGTGTAGATTTCTTTTTTTGCTTAAATCATTTCAAGTTGGGTTTCTGTCATTTGCAACCACTGGAATCTTGCCAAATACAAAGAAATCTTCAGAAACTGATCTTAGTACTTTTTTCTAGAAGCCAACAACAGTGTATCCTTACCCGTTCCTGACCAGCAGTGTCCCAGATGAGGAACTTATGAAGTTCATTTCCACAAGGCACAGTTTTGGTCATAAAAGATGCCCTGCAAAAGAGAATCAACATTACCAATTGCCCTGTTCAACCTTCACAGAGTCTTCTGTTTCAAACAATTTAATGTTATGCCTCAGCAGGACTCCAAAAACTCCCAGCCTCACACTTGTCCTTGGGGGGCCACTAGAGAAAAAAAAGGTGTGGGAGGCTTATTAGAGTCTTGTCACACAATATACAAGAGTCTTCATTTTCTGTTAGTCCAACTGGAGGTTTGGAGCTTGGAGAAAAACAAAAAAATGCAGTCAAAACATTTATCTTCAACTGTTTCCAAAAACATTTATCTTCAATCCTGTTAATATATCCAAAATCAGAAAAGAAAAGAAAAGCTTAGATTTTAAAAGCATATTCTTACAATTAAGAGTAAAAAGAACAGCTGGTATTTGGGCATGTTACAGTTTGAGCCTTGCAATGGCACAAGAAGAGAATTACCTTACATCTTTATCTTATATTATATGCTATGAATTCAACACTAGTAGCAACAAAGAGAATATGATCTAATTCCCATCCTGCTTGCATAAATGCGGGGATAAAAACTGGTGGCTTAACAAATATTTATGCTTTCTCCACAAAAAGGAAGGATCTGAGGGGAAACCAGAATGGCTCAGCGGGTTAAGAGCTCGCTTTGTAGCCCTGGGGACCAAGGATCGAATCCTGGCCCCAATCCATGAGGACCCATATGCTGAACTGGGGTGTGCTTCCCATGAGGGAAGCCCCCAGTTCAGTTCTCACCCCCTGGTTTAGCCCTTGACTTGAAGGGGCGTGTCTCCCATGAGGGAGGCCCCCAGCCCAGTTTCTGCCCTGCCCAGCAACCCGCCCACCTGTGTGAAACAAAACCATGTTGAACATCAATGACATACAACTACAGAGCTGCTCTGGGTTCTCCCCTTTCTCTCTGTCTCTGTCTGTCTCTGTCTCTGTCAAAAACAATAAAATAAAATAAAAATCTAAAAATAAAGGATTTGAAATTCTCAGTATATAATGAAACACTTGATATTTTCTTTTTTGCATATTTCTTCCTAGTAAGTCTTTTCTTTGTACTCATGAAAGATGTAAAAATCTAACACAAGGAATATTCAATACCGTTAACTTTTTTGTGTATGAGAGAGATTAAGCCTCCCATTCATAAAAAAACAGCAAGCATCCCCAATAGTGGAACAACCAGACATGAGGAGCCTCCTGATGTGATGAAATAAGAAGTGCATACATCACCTATTCAACGTTCTGGCCTAAAATAGTCTAATCTGCTATGCTCATCAAACTGGATTGTACCAACCTACGTACCTGCAGCAGTGTATGAGATGACCATCTCCCCAACCAATATTACTCCTTCTCATCTTTTCCAGTATGTAGGTAGAAAATGATATCTCCGTCTTGTTTTTATAATTCTAAGATGTTTGGGCATCATTACAGTGTTTGTTGCTTACTTATATTTTCTTTTTGTAAATATTTAATTCATGACATTTGTTTGCTTTTCAGTTGGGATGTTCAACCTTTTCTCGTGCACTTTTTAAGAATTTTATACTAACTTTTGCTAGTATTTTATACTAGCATACTCTAAGAAATATTTTTGTAGTTTATCTTTGCCCTTGAACGTTATAAAAATTTTCCATATATTTCTTTTAAATTTTATGTAGACAGCTATATCAATATTTTGTTTTAGTGTTTGTGTTTTTGTTTTGACTTTCTGTAAAGCAAATTTTTCATTATTCCTCAATACAATAGACTCTCTGTTGACTGGCACCCATGGGGATTGGTAGATGCCAGATAAATGTAGTAAATAGACTCTCTGTTAACCCAAACACAAGCAACTGGTACCCTCAAGTAACCCACACAAAAATTTTTCCAGTTGCTTGAGTTTTAGTTAATGGAGAGTCTACTGTATATTCTAGGCAATGTGATAAAAATACATCAATCCCACCCTTTAAACATTCTCAGATTTAGAAAATTAAGTACATACCTTTAAAATCTTAGAGAATCATAGACTTTTAGAACTGGGTAAAATATGAAATATCCAGGCCAACCCTTTCACTTTACAGTTGTCTGGGACCCGAAAGACTATGCTGAGCCTGTCAAAAAAGGATCTAAAGGCACAGTCAAGAAAGAACGAAGAGGCCTTCACTGTCAGGCTGAGTGGAAGTGAGCACTTAGAGAGCCCCTCAGTTTCCTTATCTATGAAATAGGACCAATATCTACTCTACATGATCTGGAGGGCTGTTGTAGAGTCAAATGAGGAAATGACACCTGTGAAATGTGTCCTTGACATACAGTAAACCTGTGAGGAAAAGCTTTAGTAACAGTAGTAATGCATATCATGTGTGTGTGGGGGGGGGGGGGCGCACATGCACACACACGCGTGTGTGGGGGCTGTCTAGAAAATATCCAGCCATTGTCAATATAACAAGATTATATTACATGGGGGAAGCTGGGATGGCTCAGCAGGTTAAACGCTCGCTTTGCAGCCCCCGGAGACCTAGGATCGAATCCCGAATCCGGCCCAGGCTGATCCATGTGCTGAGCTGGGGTGTGCCCCCAGTTCAGTTCTTGCTGGGGCCTATGCGGGAGGCTCCCGACCCAGTTCCTGCCCTGTGCAGCCCCACACCCACCTGTGGAGTGAAACTATATGGAAAACTAATGCTCAACTATGGAGACTGCTCTGGGCCCTCCCCCTTCTCTCTGTCTCTCTTTGTCTCTCTCTCTCTCTCTCTGTCAAAAACAATAAAAATTTAAAAAAGATTATATTACATGGATGGATACTTTCTGGATGGCATACACACACAAACACATACACATTTATACATGCATATATGTAAGTATATATACACACACATATGTACACATACACTCATGTACACACCCCTCTCTGTTTCTTATTTCTTGCCACTAGGAGAAAGACTATCAATATTTAAAATGAAGACTGACAATCATCAACCTCTCTGCTAGCTTTCAATCTTAAGGACCTCAGGTGCATTTTTCTTCTCTACAGATTTACTTCCAGAGTAAAGGAGTGGGAGCACCGGCAATGCTAAACTGATTTATTTCATTATCTATGAAAACCAAAATCTGGCAGAGAAGTAACCCAATTTCCTTGTAAAAGCTGAAATGGAAAGGGAGTTACACACACACACACACACACACACACACACACACACACACACACACACACACACACACACACACACACACACACACACATATATATGCTCAAGATGTTGACACAATCTGCTTGAATAGCAGAGCCAAGATTTTTCAGTGTGAGTCACAGGAGACAATAAGAATTAACTCTTTCAATGCTGAGACAATGACATTTTACAGCCTATGACCTTTCCCCAATGATAGTGTGATCCTAGTGAAAAGAATAAGGACTTTGCACTGACTCACTTGGTTTGAGTTACAAATTTGCTGCTCACTGGCTGCATGCACCTAAAAAGTCACCTACCTGCTCTGACCCTTGCAGCCAGGGGGGTTACTGAGGAAAATGCTCTTGTGCCAGGAACATGAACTGAAGTGTATACTGGACCAGGGAAGACAAATAAATGAGTGAAGTGTGTTAGGTAAAGTAACAGTGATAAAAATAATAAGCAGTGGGAGTGGTATGGAGCAAAAAGAGCCTGCCCTCACACAGGTAGCTCAGGTCCAGCTGGCTTCTGTCACATGAGCATGTGCTCCAAGTCTACTGATTTTATAAGAAAAGCCAGAAGTGTAAGTTTATTACCTAAAAATTTCATGATTCTTTATTATTGGCTTAAAATTTTTAAAGCAGGCTAAACAAAACACATCAATGAGACAGACTGCCAACCCACCAAATCTACCAGATGAGAAATAAGCGTACAATTTCTTGGAAAGTATTCCATGTATGCCATCTTTCAAGAAATTCATACATTCCCACTAGCTTTCAGGAAAAGACAGCAGGTAAGAATGGAGGAGCTGAGTTCAGTTTTGACTCCAGAACAAAAGCGAGGAAGGACATAAACAGAAAGCAAAATGGCACATTATTTAATGCTACAATCATTTAAAAGTGTGTTTATGAGGAAATTTTAAGGTGTGAGAAAATGTTTAAATTTGAAGTTTACAGGAAGAGAACAGAATTCAAAATCATATATACAAAATAATACCTAAAGCTGGTGAGTATATAGAAAAATAAGGACAACCTTTTTAAAAACTAATTTAGCAATATCGATCAGGAACTTCAAATACATTCTTTTTCTTTGACTCAATTACTCCATTGCTATGAATTTAATCCAATGAAATAATCAGAGGTATGCACGAGTATTTACGCCCAAGGATATATGTCATAACATTATTTGTAATATCGTTAAATATCTTAAACAACCTAAATGCCTTAAATAAAAAATATAGCCATTAAAAAATCACTGTTTTTAAAGACCATTTAATGGCATAGAATTCACAATAGAATGCTGAGGGAAAAAATATTTTCTATATATGTAAGAAAAAGACTGGAAGAAAATATACCAAATGTTTATAGTAGTTACTCCGGGAGGTAGATTATGGGTAATTTTTATGTTTTTCCACAGTTTTCTTCATGGTCAATTTTTATGATGAGCACATACTTTTATAATTATAAAAATATTATTTATAATATTTTTAAAGATTATATGATATCAAATAATGTTCAAAATATATTCAGTAGAAAACAGGATTAAAAAACTATGATTCTTATTTTTATAAACTGGATGCTTTTTAGCTTTTTTAGAATAAACACAATTTTTATAATCAGAAAAATCAGACTTTAATCCAAACTCTGTTAAAAAAAAAATGCAGACAACATTTAAAGTATTGCATTTATGCCATTTTCCAAGAAATCTGTATTCATGAAAAAGAATAAGGAAGATCTACACGGACAGAGAATGCATACTAAAACATGTTAGGCCGGGTGTGGTACAATTTTCTGTTTTTACACATTGTGTATTTGTATACCTGCATATGCTTAGAAAATATAAGATATATGAGGGGAAGCCAGGATGGCTCAGTGGGTTAAGCACTTGCTTTGCAGCCCTGGGTCCAAGGATTGAGTCCAGGTTGCAGGAGGCCCCTGGCCCGATTCCAGCCCTGTACGGCTCCCACCCACCTGTGTGAAACAAAAAACCATCTCAAAAGCTGATGACATGCAACTATGGAGACTGCTCTGGGCCCTCCCCCTTCTCTCTTTCTCTTTCTGTCTCTCTGTCTCTCTGTCTCTGTCTCTCTCTCTCTCTCTCTCTCTCTGTCAAAAACAATGTATCTTTTTAAAAAAAAAGGAATCTGTTAACCATGCACTTTTAACTCTGCGCCTTGGTAATATGAATTGAAGAATATGGAACTGGTAAAATCTTCTCATTTCACTTTTTAGTTTATACATTTATATATCATCTGAACTTTTCATAATGAACATTATAATTTAAAGAACAGTTACAGAACTTTTTTAGTTAATAGACTATTTTTATAGAGAAGTTCTAGCTTTATAGAAAGAAATGAGCAGAAAGTACAGTTTCCATATAACACATAAATTTAAAAACCCAAAATCACCACAATGCATTTACTAGACAAAGCACTGTCAAGAGTGTTTAATTGGCTGTCTCTGAAACGGCTACCAATAATCCATGTGGAGGTAAGGGTGGGTTTCCCTATGCTGCTCCTCCCACCATGAGGCAGAGGTTATTTACCTGCCCTTGAATCTGGTCTGGTAATATGATTTGCTTTAACTAAAAGATTATAACCAAAACAATATACCTATTGTATATGTATAATGATGTGTATACCTACGCATAACAATTATGTTTAACACTTTTATATACAGTAGACTCTCATTTAACCGGCACCCATGGGGATTGGTAGATGTCAGATAAATGTAAGCAGACCCTCCATTTACCAGAACTCAAGCAACTGGCACTCGTTGCTTGAGTTCCAGTTACTGAAGAGTCTACTGTATTTAATATAATTTGTGGTAGAAGAACATAATGCCTCTTTGCTTAAAAAAAAAATCATTACAAAAGCAATACAGATTTGTCATTTAAAAAAATAATTTTTAAGTTTAAAATGTAGACAGTGAAAGTCTCTCTTCCATCTTCCAGAACCACACTTCAGAGTTAATCACTCTTATGGATTTTACTTTTATTATAAGGAAACACAAAAGGGCAAACTAAGGAGGAAAAAGTACATCATAAAGAATAGTGAAAAGAATTTCCTCTATGAAACTGTCCCCAATTTACAGAAGTGCCTATGTTGAGAGACAATTTTCCATGGGTCTTCTGTGAGTAGAGGCACTATCTTTTTTCCAGACTGTTTTCAAGGATGTCTGTACAGCAAATGGCCTTAGAAGGGAGAGATAAAGCAGCCTTCTGGAGCAAAGCACAGATGTGCTCATTGCCCATAATAAAAGATTTGGGTTCCCTAACTCAAGGTTTCTCTTCTATAGCACAACCCACTACACGTGAGGTGTCAACTGACCCTCTTCACATCATCCTATGGAAAACTGGGGTTTGGAGAACCAAGGAAAAATAATACTCCGGCTACCATTATTTCACCTGTCTCTCTGACCCAGGAGTCCTGTCTTCTGCCAGCACCCCATGACAGTGGGACAGCCAATTTATTAGCCTGTAGACCCTTCACAGTCCTTGACACATATTTTTGTAAACATGTTTCTTTAAGCTATTTTTAACACAAAATGTGCTGCTTTTTCTCACCTCCACCACTCCAACCAATGGCCTATCAGCCAACTGCTCTTGAGCATCTGCTTATGCCCTGACATGAATTTGTTCTACTTACTACTAATAAAGACAATCACCCTTATCATCAATCCTACAAGGGTTTCCAAAATATGAGTATACATGTGCATTGTTTCCCTCCTGAGAAAAATGACATGTTGCTCTTTGCAAAAAGCATGCTATCTTCCAGAGAAAAATAAGTGAGGCCAAGTTCTAAGAAAAACCAATCATTTGCAAAAGATATAGCAAAAGCATATCTGGAGAGGGATGCTGGGATGGTTCAGTGGGTTGAGCGCTTGTGTTGCAGCCCCAGGGTCTGAGGATCAAATCTCAGCCCCAGCCCATACAGACCCATATGCTAAACTGGGATGTGCCCACAGTTCAGTTCTCACAGGGGTGAGTGAGCTCCATGCCAGAGGCCCCGGCCCGGTTCCTGCCCTACACAGCCCTGCGCTTACCTGTGGAGTGAAACTATGTAGAAAACCAATGATGTGCAACTATGGAGAATGCTCTGGGCCCTCCCCCTTCTCTCTCTCTCTCTCTCTCTCTCTCTCTCATTCTCTTACTCTCCTTTGTCAAAAACAATAAAAATAGATCTTAAAAAAAGGCACATCTGGGGAAATAATCCATGTAGAAGGGGAAAATGGAATAGGAAAATGCTTCTACATTCCAAGGTCAAGGTCTCAGAAGTGAACAATCCACCCCTCTGTTCCCAAGCATTAGAACAGAAATGCTGACATTCAATTAATCCAGAAAAGGAAAATCAATCAGCCCCACAGACGGTGCAGACAGCTCTGCCATGAGAGTGGACAGCATTTCCAGGTTTATTGGCAGGCAAATTACACCTGAACCTTTGTACATTTCTGTGTCTCATCTTCCATCTGGAAAGAAAGCCGGCATGATTTACAGAATAATGCTCATGGAGATCAAGAAACCTGCCTTAGGCTAACTGCAGCATAACAGTTGGCTGGGGGAAAATTTTTTTTGATAGGGACAAACAACTTAAAAGTGCCTGAATTTCTGTAAAAGTCTTCACCATTGGCACTGATTCTCAATGGCCGGTGAAAACCAGTTAAAGGCTCAGGCTGAGTGCTTTGAAAGGAAGAAATGTGGAAGAAAAGAACATACAGAAACTTACCCAATGGTCGGGCTGATGTTGTGGTCAAAGTGATCCTGGACAAATCGACACACAATGCTTGATTTCCCAACCCCAGTGTCCTAGAAAAGAATGAGGACACAGCCATGAGGACCAAGAGTGCCAATCTGACAGAGTGTAAACACAAAACAGGATGAGACAGGTCATTTCCAGCAGATGGGAGTGGGGGAATGGAGGGGAAATTTTTCATCTATATCTTACCAATTATTTGTACAACAAAATTGTATTGCTTCATAGAAAGAAAAGAAGTATGATAAAAATAAGTTTCAGCACCATGTCCCACATATAATTAATATAATAAGTAAACTAGAACAAGCAGGTTTGCAATACATGTATTTCCAGAAAGTTGGAAACATTTAGAGAGTATGGCAACACACCACATTATTTTGGTAGAGATATTAACAGAATTGATTCTGTTCAAAACCTCAGCACTCAAAAATTATGTAACCTATTTTTCTAGGTATCTCCCTGTGAGGCTACTGAATTCTAATTTCTGTATTTCTAACATCTTTTTCTTTAGAATCTGATGGTTGCATAAGTATTGATTAATTATATAAAGGTTTCACCTCAGCTCTGTTTCTATTAAGTAATTCTTTCATGCTAATTAGGATAGAGTTCCAGTTACATACACATTGGAAATCAAATACACGTGTTTCTATCCACTCCCTTCCAAAACTCTTGCAAAATGACTTAAGGATACAAGGTCAAACAGATAGGACAATACACAACACCAGACAAGTGATGTCAACGAATAGCACTTGATCACTGAGAAAAAAGAGCTGGATTCTTAAGTGCCTACAGGGAGGGAAGGCAATAAAAAGCAAGTCAGTTCATGCCACAGTATCCAAAACATATCAAAAATTGGAGGAAAACGCTGAAAACGGGGTCAGTGAGAGGTTCGCCAAGTCCTTGGAGCCTCAGAGGACAAGTCCTTCTGCATTCCAGGAGAGGATAGGAGGCTGACTCTCCAGGAAACCTGCTTTAGACAGGGGCTGGGCTGGGGACTTCAGATACAGCTCAGGAGGGCTTGGGGCTATTCCCCTGCCCTATGTGAGCCCAGATGGATCTTGGGATCTCCACACTAAAGGCCATGTGTGCATTAGTGAACAAGCCCCGGTGCAAACAGAGCTTACAGCACACATTTTCATCTTTTAAAAAGAAACATTCAGCTAAGAAATACCAGACTTTCGTACCCACAAAAAAAGAGTACGAGGCTATTTTAAAAGATCACTCAGAGAGTGACTATGACTTCTTAGAAATCAAAAATATAATGGTAAAAATGGAAATTTCAAAGGAAGAGTTACAAGGCAGTCAGGAGATGGCCCAGAAAGTAGAACAAAGGAGAGCAAAGCAGTTACCAGTAGCTAGCTACTCTTCGGAAAGGGGTGGCAAGGCTAGAAGAGGTTCACAGACTATCAAACAGAGAAATCCTCAACATGTGCTTATCTGAAAGGCTCATGGAGACATTTTAAAATCCACAAGTGAAAGCAAAACAAGACACATTGAGCCCAAAAAGAAACAAATACTCTTACAGTTCTCTTATATTAAAGGTATAACTTGGGGAAGTCAGAATAGCTCAACAGGTTGAGCACTGGCCTTGCACCCATGAGGTCCACTGATTGAATCCTGGCCCTGACCCATGCAAAAACCCACATGCTAAACTACAGCACATAACTGGTGTAGGTTCTTGCCTCCCATGAGCGAGGCCCCCAGTTCAGTTTTACACCATGTGGCCCCACATCCACCTGTGTGGAATGAAATTGTCATCATGAAGTCGTATGTTATGTCAAAAACTGATGTACAGCTATGGATACTGCTCTGGGCTGTCCCCCACTTCTCTCTGTCTGTTTTTCACCTTCACAAACAATAAGATAAACCTTTAGGGGAAGCCGGGATGGCTCAGTGGGTTAAGCACTCACTTTGCAGCCCCAAGGACCGAGGATCAAATCCCGGCCCCAGCCCATGCGGACCCATATGCTGAACTGGGGTGTGCTTCCCATGTGAGAGGCCCCCAGTTTGGTTCTTGCCCCCCAGTTTGGCCCTGGCTTGTGGGGGAATGCTTCCCATGCCGGAGGCCCCCAGTCCAGTTCCGGACCAGTGTGGTCCCCTCCCACCGGTGTAGAATGAAACCATGTCAAAAACTGATGACATACAACTATGGAGACTGCTCTGGGCCCTCCCTTCTCTCTGTCTCTGTCAAAAACAATAAAATAAATATAAAAATAAATAAATAAGTAAATCTTTAAGAAGATAAAATAAAGGTATAGCTTTAAAAGCCTAAAATAAATATCAAAGAGAAAATGTTGAAACTGAAAGAAATACGTTTTTCTTTAGATAATGAAATGTGAAACGAGATTTGAAATACCAACTGGCAATCTTCTCTCTTGTGTTTAGGGGACAATTCCAGCAAACCTGGAAAGAGGGGTACTGGCTGGCGCTATTCATCAGAAGATCATTCTCTGTAAGGTCTCCCATCCCAGGAAGGCTGCCTCCGTGAGTTCTGAGCTTTAATATAACAACTGCACCAAATGCCGTTTATCTGCAGTGTGCAGATCGATGTGCAGAGTTCAAAGAGATGACGGAACTAAAACCTCAGCTCCTCAGATTCCAAATCAATGCTGCTATTTCTGAGCTGCACCCTCAGTATGGATTCCAGCTGATGTGCTCTGCATTCCCCCAAACCACAACTCAGTCCTTTTCATCTCAGCTGCTTTTAAAATCCACTGTGTACGAGCTGGTCTTGGTCTTCCTTTGGTCCATGCAACCCCAGAGAAACTGAAAACTGATTAACTATGTACCCTACCTTGAAGACAAGGAAAATGCACTCTTTCATAGGGTGAACTGTTTTCTGCAAACTGCCAAGTCAGCAGGCTAGGAAGCTCCCCCCAACACTACCCACATTGATTTTTATTTTTACAGCACCAAGCTCATGGAGTGCAATACCGCCC
Organism: Craseonycteris thonglongyai; assembly: GCA_004027555.1. NCBI lineage: Eukaryota > Metazoa > Chordata > Mammalia > Chiroptera > Craseonycteridae > Craseonycteris > Craseonycteris thonglongyai. The sequence continues at coordinate 17,493 of PVKE010013673.1, forward strand.
CCATCCCCCATAGAGAGTTTCAAATGTATTATCCCACAAGAAATACTGAATAATTAATTCTGCCCTCTCTGCACCCTAAAGCCATCCCCATAATGGACAGGCAGGTTAATGCGAGAGCCTAGCTTACGCTTCTTTAGGTCTCTCTACCACGCTAGGAATTCCCATTCTCGGGGCTCTTCTATTCGTCCATTCTTCATTGGTCCAGCACACAATCAAGTACTACTTTCCACATGCCCACAGTAGGGGAACCCTGCCTGATGGGAAATAACAGGGCCCCATCTTGGCCTCCCAGAGCTCCACAACCATGAAAAGTACCTGACAGAGTTAAGTACCAGCACACAGAGGTGGGCAGGGCCACTCTGCCTGTAGCTAACCCGTGGCCCAGAGCTCAGGAGACAAATCCCTATCTCCCACATTTTGTTCCTTGTTGGCTTCTTTGGTATCCTTGCAGCTTGTACCCGGGCTCACACTACTTTCAAGCTGAGAAAACTGCCACTCTGAAATGCCTCTAGGCCACCCCAGGCCTAGAGAACCCTGGCCCTGTAAACAACATGGCACTTACTCTCTGTGACTAGCCCTTGGCGAACAGGGCTTTGGCTAGACTGTCCGTCTTCAGTCAGGACTCTGCTCTAGGAAGCACATTTTGGAGTCTATTCATTCACTCTACCTAAGGGCTCTGCTCAAATCAACTGGTTCCAGGGAATGCCAGGAGAGCTCAGTGGTTGAATACTTGCCTTGCAACGTCGAGGTCCAGGGTTCAATTCCTGACCCCAGCCTATGCAACCCCATATCCTGAACTGTGAGGCAACTGGTAACCACCAGGATGGCTCAGTGGTGAAGGTTCTCATTTCCTATGCAGGTGGCCGCCAATTCAGTTCCTAGCCCACACAGCTCCATATCCACCTGTGTGGAACGAAACCATGTCACAACTTACAATGTACAACTACGGAGACTGCTCTGGGCCCTTCCCTTTCTCTCTGTCTCTGTCTGTCTGTCTCTCTCTGTCAAAAAAACAATAAAAATAAATCTTAAAAAAAATTAATTTAATTAAATTAAAAAAACTGCTTCAAATCCCCAAAATAGCCCAACAGATCCTGCAAAAGTGACCCTCAAAATGCCCTTGAAGATGAAAAATTCCAAAGCCATCTTATTCCTCTCTACTTATCTTCTACAGATGACTCAAGCTAGAACGCCAACTTCTCTAAATAATTAAAGCAGCATCTGCCCAACTTTAAACAATTCTTCAGCCAAATACACTCAGTGCTTCTTTTCTTGTTACAATTTAATTCTCAATATTTCTCTCTCATATGTTTATTGATTTGATAGGGAAAAAACTATACAGAACAAAAGGATAGGCAAGGTTTTCATTTGTCTCAGAAAAGAAAATATTCACTACACAAAGAACTGCCTCATATAATGTCTGGCTAGTGACCTCCAGGTGCTCCTTCGGCCAGGTCAACTGCTGTTCTCCCGCCGGCCACGAGGGGAAGGCCCTGCTCAAGGATTGCAGAGAAGTCTGAAGCCAGCTTACTGGGCAATTGCCAGGACTCATTCAGCTTTCTGATTTCCTTTTCCGGCGGGCACCTCATCCGGACAGTGACACACATACACAAGAGGAGAACGCCCGTGAGTCATGACTGTCACACAGGAAAGCATAAAAGTTTAAAGCAGGAAAAGAGAAGAAAGCCCAGTGGGTGAATAAAGTTGTCTGTGAGGAAAGAAAAAGGATCAAAGAAGAGAATCATGGCTGTCCAACCATTCTTTAAAGGTCACTTTATGGATAGTGGACTTACACCGATGGAAAAAACTTGTCTATGCATATATTTTTCCATTTCATAAGAACATAAAAGCCCATCTTGTCCAATCTCCTAGTTTTGCAAAAGAGGAAGCTGTGTGACTTCCTCAAGGTCACACAGCTGGCTGGCAGAGTCAGAAACAAATTTTCTGAGTCCCAGTGAAAGCCTCTCAAGGCTCCTACCAAGTTAAATCAACACCCTGGCGAAACATTCATTTCTTCAAAAGAAAAAAGTCTGTTTTCTAGAACTCACAAGGAGTATTTTTATTACTGCTTTCCAGTTTCACATTCAATAGTAGCATCATGTGCTTTCAAGATATAGCAGCTATATTTTTTTATATTATACACATATAGCCTGTAATGAGGGAGACATATTACCAGCCACGGGGGAGATATTAGAATAAAAACAAATCTGATTCCACAAACCAGGGATAAAGTTTCATAAAATCCTCCCTAGGGGCTAAGCAGCGTTTCACTGTATTCTCCTTTGTAAGGTTGATGTCAGATGTGTGCTGAGACCCAGCAATTGGTCTCATCTACTTACTGGGAACTGGATCCCTCATGACCTGCCTCCCATATTTTATATTATTTGGAGCTAACAATACAATTCTCTAAGAATGACCACTTACTCTGGCATAACAATCTCTGCTGTTTGAACTGTCACATTTATTAAGCACGTGTAAATCTGTAATTATAAAATGACAAACCACAGACTTTCAACCGCTGACATGGAAAACTTGAAGTATCCCATGAGTCACTCCTGGACTATTGCAACAGGCTTCAGGTAAGTGTTCCCACCTTTTAAGATAAAGAACAATAAATCCTAGACAGGTACATCACTGCTCCCTAATCCTGCTCTAATGAAAGACCCCATGAATCAATTCAGGACATGTTATTTTATTGGATCTGAAAAGGACCTCAAATCTTTTCAGCCCAGCTCTGCAGAGAATCACTATGACTCACGGTCAAGGTGGATACTCAGAACAATGGCTGCCCTCTCTCTCATTGCTGACTCTTCCAGACAGTCAACACACTCCTACCAACTCCTCCACTCCCCCTCACTAAGTACTGCTCTGCAGACATCTTAGGCAGTAAGGTTTTGGGGAACCCTAATAAGAAATACACACTGTTGATAACATTACCAATCAACATGCTGCTTATGGAAAGCAAGTTACAAAGCATAACAAGACTCACAGACTCAGGAATTCCATCCCTAAGAATATAGTTAAAAGAAGAAAACAAATGAACACAAAAATGTTTACTGACATATTATTTATAAACAGCGGAAAAGGCCTAAAAATGACTATAAATTAAATACATTATGCCACAGACAGTAATCTCTTAAACTTTCATTTCATGCCTATCAAAATGGCAAATAGGCAGAATACGATTTGCCCGTACCGTACGAGGGCTGTCCAAAGTATCCAGCCATGTCATAATATGAAAAACAGAAGCACCTATGGCTGCATTTTTTCCAGACAGCCCTTGCGTATTATGGAAATAAGTCCAGCATCTGTCTCTGGTCTAGGAGTCAGAGATAACCCATGAGGCATATTTTTGCATTTATTTGCTTGTTTCATTTAGTCATCTTTTTATTTGTTTAGACTTTAAGCCTTACATCTAAAAAGTTTTAAGTGTCTTACCCATTGATAAGGAGTTAAATTTAGGAGAACGGTAGAAGCTGGCCAATCTTATAGGTGGAAAGAAACAAAATAAGGGCAGAAACAGGAAGAACCATGGAATGGTGAATAGTTTGATCTTCTGACTCCAAAAGTGAAGGAAGCCAAAAACATCTCAGAGTCTGACCCAGTGGAACAAGGTCTAGTCACGGGCACTGGGCATGGCCAACGGCACCTACCCCCCACCACCCCTTCACCACCCTGGCCTTGCACACAATGGATTCGTGTGAGACAAACCACAGGCAGGTACAGAGAGCTTTGACTGGTAATTTGGGGCAGTGCCATGCACTCCTGGTTATTTGTTCCACTTTGGGGAAGATGTGGGAGAAATCTGGAGGATGTGTGTGCTGGAGTTTCCATTTCCTATATCTACAGGGCGCTGCCACCCAGGGACTGGTCACCACGCCCTGTGTCAGAGGACCGGGTCCCAGCCATCCAGGCCAGCGCTCCTCGATGGCACCGCCTGCCCTTTGCATGGCTCCAAGCCTGGGTTCACCCAGAACGGAAAACAGAACAGCAGTCAACACAAAGGAACACGCCTCTGTCAGGCTCAGGAATCCAAGCAGGAAGCTCTGCAGTCTGCACTTAGAGGTTTCAAAGAAACACCACAGAAATGCAGTACACATTCCATATGAACCCACCAGGACTTTTTTTAAAGCTTTGGCCAAGGGGAGAGGACACACACTCGCATTCCATTCCCATACTCTGGAATTATAATAAAGCAACGAACAGAAAACCCCAATCACACACATCTTTACAAGAGTCAGAGGCCATTGCCTCTGAAGAACCTAAATTGACTGGACGGAGGACTCGCGGTCAGACACTGCAGATCACGCCCAGAGCTTCAGCTGTGCTCCCTGGAGATCTCTAAGCCATCTGTGTCTACACCGCCCTTCCCGCAGGAAGACTGAAGTACTTTGTTCCTGGATACCGTTCAAGGGTGTATTGAATTACAGAAGTCATGGACCTGTTGGCCCCTGAGCCCTAAATAGTGTCTTGCTGGTATAAAATAATTCCTATGAATCCCTAGCACTTTTTACCAGATGCTTTAGCACTGAAAAGAAAAAGGTTAGATGTTTATAAATCACAGTGCCATACAAGCAAAAAATATCATGAAACTCAAGTCCATAATATACTTGTTTTATGACCACACATTCTATCAGATTTCCTCTGGTGGTGGTGAGGCTTCTAGCCAAACAAAGTAAATCTCAGCCTTCACACTATGTTCTAGGAAAAAGGGAGCTAACCATGCCAGAAAATCCAACTCTAGGCATCATATTGTATTTAGGAAACCATACCACAAAATTATTTGCAGGAAATACAATATAAATAAAAAGTTCCTGAGCCTTCCCAGAAATAACTCTGCAATTCCTTCTGTCATGGCTATTTTGAAACATGTTGGGAGTCAATATATGGTGATGGAAGAACTGACTCTGTGTGGTGAGCACGTAATGCAACATATAGACCAAGTGTTATAGAGTTATATACCTGCAACCTATGTAATTTTTACTAATGAACGTCACCCCAATAAATTTAACAAAAAAAGAAACATATTAATGGTGCATATTATAACAAATGTCTTAAATCCATTTACAAAGGGGAACTAACTACATATATGACAAAAATGGAAATGCATTGTCTCATTGAAAAACATAGCTTCTGCTCCAAGTCTGAGAATCACTAGACTTTGTTTTCTCTATCTACATCATGAATTTAAACATTTAGATTAATGCCCCATGGACCTTAGTGAACATAGCTTAGAAACTCCACAATCCTTAGCAGTACATTAAAGTAATCTAAAGTCCACATACAGAGACTATGGTGCCATGATTAAAGTGCAAAAATGACCAGAAGAGATGGAACAAAATCCTACTAGAGAATATGAATAAGCAGAAACGAGCACCATGAAAGCTGCAAGACAGAGATGATTAGATGGTTTAAAAGGAAACAGAGACACATATATTCACCCACTGTACCTCACTCAGTCCTCACAACCCTTTGTAAAGGGGAGGACAGATGACATTGTCCACATTTTCAACATAAGGAAACCATGGTCTAAAAGTTTACGTAAATTGCCTACAATCCTGTAACTAGTGAAAACATCAAGATTCAGACTTTCCCCACATTCAGCACTCTGTGGGCCAAACCCTCTCTCTTCAGAAAGCATGCATCCATCCACTCACTCATTCATTCCTTTATTTCCTCAGTACCTGTGAAATCAGTGATATGTGAGGACAAGAGATAAGACAATAGTGCCCTACAGTCAGGATACTTACACATCAAACTTTACAAAGGCATCAGACAGGAGGTTAGGATAATGGTGACTGAGATCATTGCATAGGTTAATCACCAGCACAGTAACTGGGGGCTGATGGCTGTGTCCCAAAGGTGCATTTGTTGCCTAATCATTTGAAATTCAGATTAGGCATTTTTTCCACTGAAATAATGCTGCAAATGAATAATGATTATTTCCCAAACTTGCGCTGAACTACATTCTACACAGAAAAACCAAATATCCATTCATAACATTGTTTCTATAGGAAACTGGGGACCTCAGCTAGGACGCACCAGACTCCCAGGCCTTTAGTACAAGCAGAATGCCCCAGAAAAGTAAGACGCTCTTTGGGCAACAAATGGTCTTGTGGATTTGGACTTCAGTAATATTGCCAATAGTATAAACCTTTCATGGGAACAGGAGTGGGCAAAATAGTAATATGGGTAATGACAGAAGCTGACATTTACTGTCGCATCAAAAGTTCCAGGCACCCAAGTAGGCATTTTATATGGAACGGCATCAGCTATTACTCTTCAAGGATTGCTTCTGATTCATTATATCTCTTCTAGCCTTTTGGGATGACAAATATGCGTGTATTAACTTTTTTCACTTTATCATACGAGAGCTGTCCGGAACATATCCAGCCATGCAACAGTTCTCATCATATTGACAATGGCTGAACTTTTTCCAGACAGCCCTCGTATATATCCCTTTTAGTCTTTATTCATTTCCCTTCTTTTTGTCTGAGTTTCAGCTTGGAGATTTTCTTCTGAGCTATTTTCTAGTTCTTTCAATAGATGTATCTAACATGAGAGTGATCCCATTTAATTTCCTAGTATCAATTATTGTATTTCTTCTATTGTAAAAATTTCACTGTATAGTTTTTGATTGCTTGCCAAATTGTAACATTGTGACTTTTATTGCCTTAAACATATTAAACACACATCTTTTAAAGTTCATGTCTGTCTACTACTAATTCTGACCACTGATCAGTTGTAGCATTGTATTTTAAAAAGCAATCAAGTGATGGGTTAAAGGCATCTGTAATCTCTACCTCTGATCCAAGAACATAAATTATATTTTGTCAAGCACCTGCTTCAGGATAATATATGCCCCTGGGTAAAGGACTAACAGACATCCATTCTTTGGAAATAGGGTTATAAGATTCAACATCTAAGAGACTTTTAATGTCCTGAGATCCTGCAGTCTTTCCACCTATGACATATAATCTATTGAGAGCCATAACTGATGTATGCATGGTTCGTGGTGTTTTCATAGTCAATGCCAGGAAGAAATCATTTTTGACTGGACAGTAGCACCAGGTTTGGTCAGTGGCATCATGATAAGACTCTGCAATATGAAGTCGAATCGTTCCACAACACGGCCCTTTGCAACCACCCATCAAGAATATTTTCTCTCCATAACTTGACAGACTAGATCCTGGCAAATCAATCAGGTGTGACTATGGCAGTATTTTCCATGAATCAGTTTTAATATTATAGCAAAATGTACACTGATTTTCTCCATTTTCCTCAGTTTTATAAACAAATATGTATTTCCAGTTGTTGATGGTCGAGCATCAGGGAAAAGACCACCAGAACCTTGTACACACTTAATTGCATCCATGATTATGTCAAAACAGTTTGTGCTTTTGAGTAAACACTCTTCATTGTGTAGACAGTCAAAAAATAAAAAAAATAAAAAATAAAGTTCATGTCTGATAATTCCATTATCTAGATCTTCTCTGGATCTGTTTCTATTGTCTGTGGAAAGGTTTTCAATTAAATTGGTTGTCTCCTCATATCTTTGGTCATATGTGATTAAAGTCTTAGCAGCAGCATTTTAGAGGAGGAAATCAGAGTTATTTGTCCGAGGACATGGGCATAAAAGCTAACACTCCACCCTAGATCTTCTCTGAGTCTTACATGAGTATTTAAAAAGAACAGATGGGCTTGCTTCTGGGACATCATCCACCCCCAAAGAAACTAATGCTAGTAAGTAAATACTTATAATATTAAAAAATAGTGTCCCCTTCTGCTATTGTTAAATTTATTTGCCTCTGGTGATTCCAGATTTGGCAGATCTGGTGAATTCTGAAATGTAGCTATATTTCAATCTTAGAGCACAGACCCCCAAGGGCAGGTGGCTTCTTCACCCTGCTGGTGTCAAAGGAATGTCCTAGGAGCCAAAGTCACTCCACATCAGGAGTGAGAGACGATGAGACTCCAACCCTCTCCTCACCCCTGCTCTTACAGAAATCCTCATGGTCACTATTTCTCCCCCTGCCTTACACTCCTTATATAAGTTAAAGATGAAAAAGAAGGAAGATGCTTCTTAAATAGAGAAGAAGAGGAAGTTTTATAACTCCTCCACTTCCTTTATTCTTATAATAGCCCCCACTGCTTCTCTGCATTTCAGAGCAATTTGTCCTGAGATGCAAACTCTGTGAAGCTAAGCAGAAATTTTGGGTTATCTAATAAGTCCTAGAAGATGTGACCTTAACTGTTAAAAAAAATATTTTAACACTTTTTTTTTTTTTTAATAACATTTCCTGCCAAAAGAACGGACTGTTCTTTTTCCACCTTTCTCTCCTCACAAGCAACACATGTGTGGAGTCTTGGGCGGGTAAGAGGGGTCACTAGACAAATGACAAAGACACAGGCTCCCCTCATCCTAGAGAGAAAATCCACTAATTCCATGTGCTACCAGGCCTACAGAGACACCAAGCACCAACTGTTGGATTTTATTGTTATATTCTATAATTTGTTTTACAAGCCCTCAATATTCATTGTCCCAATATTCACTGTTGCAGACCTAGGAAGTATGGACAATTATTATAAGTGCAATACAATGACTAATGGCTCCCAATGATCCCCCGTGGTGTGTTGCCTGTACCTACTGACACACTCGTAAAAATCAGAAAATGACAAAAGTGATAAATGTCACTTCCAAGGTTAGATTATTAAACACCGTGACTGCCCTTTTTCTAACGGTCCCTCTTACCCGCTCTCACCTGCTTGCTCTAATGAAGCAAGCTGCCATGCATGGGGAACCACAAAGCAAGGAACTGAGAGAGGCTTCAGCCCATAACCAGCAAGGCCTCAGTGCACACCTACAAAGCAACTGCATTCTGCAGGCAACCACCAAGACAGCTTGGAAGCAGACCTTGCCCCCACTCTATCAAAAGGCAACTGCAGTGACAGCTGACATCTGATTGCAACCTTGTAACAGACCCTGAGCAGGGGGAACCATGAAGCTGTGCCCAGATTCCTGACCCACAAAACCATCAGCTAGTAAGTGAATGTTGTTTTAAGCTGTTAGTTTTGTTTTTTTTAATTCAGGCATACTTGACATATAACATTATATTAATTTCAGGTATACAACATAATAATTCTAAGCCATTAAATTGGGAGGCAAATTGTTACACAGTAATGGATAAAGATTACAGATGTAGTAGATAACATTTATTAAGCTCTCCAAGCCAATTTTATTTAATCCATACAACAACACTAATGAAGTAGGGTTATCCCCATTTTTGCAGAGTAGGAAATAAGGTTGAGGGGAGGTCAGCAGTGTGAGAGGTTGGCACACAATGACAGCAAATTTGTACAGGACTTACAAGGCTCTGGCCTGAGAGTGGTTCTGAATATTCCTATGGAAGTTCACTCTCTGGCTCGTGAGAAAGCTATTATGTTGCTTTAACTGGAAAACTTGTTTCAAGTGACATAAGCACTGAAGATGAACTTAAAGTCAGCAAGTAAAGTTTGCTGACTTTAAACTTAGAGTCAGCAAGTGGATAAAGAGCCACAATAATTCAGTCTTTAAGGGTAAACCTTTAGGAAAGATATCACAGCATTTAAGATCAGAAAACAGAGAACTGGAGATTTCAGAATTTGCTGTTAAGATCTAATCATAGACAGTTCAGAGTTGCTTTGAGTAACCATTCACACAGCTTCCTATGAAGTGCTGTGCTGTTTTATTAAGTGTTTTTTCATCTCATTAGAAACTTCTTTCATCTGGTATCATTTCCATATACTGAGAGTCAACAGGGAATCCCACCCCAGTGGGTGGGCTGTTTTGGTTCTTCCTGTCTCATCTCCTCCCTCTACATAGCAAGCATGAGGCTTCAGAACCATGACAGAACATTTCAGGGGAAATGTACCGTAGGAATGCTCTCCCACCCAGCAGCTGGGCCACAGCCAGGATGGCTGGTGCTTGCACCTGGAAGATAGTGGGAGAAAGAAAACATGGCTCCTTTCCTCCTCTACTGGCGTTAGATGATCCTATTAACCCCCCTCAGAAGACTGTTCTAAAGAACACCGCAATAAATTGACCCTACGTCTCAGTGGAGATCATGTGTAATAGTGAAGTCTTAGTAGTCAAAGCACACAGCAATCCAACAACCTGCCTGCCCTTATAGCCCTTGTGACTGTGTTTACCGGAACCACCTCAGGCCCACGCTCCCCCTTCTCCCCTGCTCTCTGCCTCCAGCCAGGGGGCTTCTGAGCAGACACAGTCCTGATCAGTGACACATCAACACTTCAGAGTCACAGCACCCAAAACCATTTGGGATGTTTGCCCCTTATTACAATCCAATGGCATTGCCATTATTTCTATACCACAATAAACAGTGTCAACAAAAAAAATGGGGAGGGGGCTATATAGCAAACTTGCCAAGGTCAGGGGGCTAACTGACAAGGCTGACAAGGCTAGTGACTAAACATTACCACACAGGATGTTCTCATCATCTATTCGTGGTGGATAGTCCCACCCCAGGCCTATAGCTTCGTTAGCAAAAGATTAATCTTTGCCTTATGTAAGCCCTGTCCACTGTTCTTGTGCATCTAAGATAACACACCTTTGAAATGTCAGAGTGATCCTCTTTTCCAGACCACTCAGAGGTGTAACACCCTCATGGGTACGTGCATCAAAACTCCTCATTGTTGTCGTGTTGCCCATATACCATCTCTATTAACTGTAAATATTAAAGGTTAAGTATCCTGCACTACCAATGTAAAAGAAATAGGTATCTCTCCACTTTACTTTTTTATCCAGTCCCAGAAATGTCCCCATTTGCTTTCTCCCATCTCCTTAATCTACCATCAATGGATTTCATGTAAGCTTCCTTACATTTGATTCTAAGTGTATAAAATGAACTACAACTGCCATTCTTTAGAGCATTTTCTCAATCCACTGCAATCTTGCTGTCCTTAGTTTGCTCAAATAAACTCTTAACTTTTTTTCTATAAATTTGGACCTTCTTGCATCAACAACAAGCAAAAGTACTTTCCATTAAAGTAAGAGGCATGACTATGAACCAAAAGAGCTCTGGTGGGGAAAAAACTAGGATGGCTCAGCGGGTTAAGCGCTCGCTTTGAAGCCCCGGGGACTGAGGATCGAATCCCGGCCCTGGCCCATGCAGACCCACATGCTGAACTGGGGTGTGCCCCCGGTTCAGTTCTTGCCAGGACCTATGTGGGAAGCTCCCGGTCCAGTTCCTGCCCTGTGCAGCCCTGTGCCCGCCTGTGGAGTGAAACTATATGGAAAACTAATGTCAACTATGGAGACTGCTCTGGGCCCTCCCCCTTCTCTGTCTCTCTCTGTCTCTGTTTCTCTCTGCCAAAAATCAATAAAATAAATATTTAAAAATAAAAAAAAATCTTTGGAATTAGGATGAGGTGACAACACCTCCCTCCAGCCTCTCCTCTGTCTCCACCAGCCGTTCAACCCCACATGAACACACTGCTCTTTAGTCTTGTCACCACACTTCTAGAATGAGGGTCAGAAAGAGATCAGCTATGTCAGGCATCTAATATCTCCCCAAACTTATGGGTAGGCAAGTTTTTCTGGAAAGAAGGTCCCTCAACAGATTCTCATCATTATCTATGACCTAAATATTTTTAAGATTCACTGAAAACACATATGCCCTCTAAGTCCCTTCCATTCTAAGACTTTGAGTGTCCATGTTCTGGGCCTCCTTCCCCATCTCTGAATGCCTATGAATACTGGGTCCAACCCCTGGAAGACAAAACTACTACTGCTTATCCATCTCAAACCCACATGTTGTCTTATCTCAAAGACTGCAAATTTTGCTTCATCTTCTACTGCCGTACTTCCTGTTCCCATCCACCAGGATGATCTGGTGAATTCTGAAGATATTATAGGTTACTCTGTCTTGGGATCCAGGCTGTACTTTTGAAGCAGAGGTCCCAGCAGCAGTGATCATCTAGTCATCCTCATAGGGAGAGAAGCAGGGGGATGAATGAACCATCAACATACACACATGCACGCATGCGTGCGCGCGCGCGCGCGCGCACGCACACACACACACACACACACACAGAGTTTGGAACTGGAATCAGAAATGCCAGACCACTTATCACTTTCATGACACTGGGAAGGGGAGAAAATAGCTATTGTTGGGAAGTCCCAGAAAGCTCATATGTCCCTACCTCTGTGGAACCCCTGGTTGAACAGACAAGAAACCAGAGAGGACCATATATCATGATGAGTGCCATTATGGGGAAACAAAGAGACATCTAACCCACATTTGAGAGATCAGGGAAGGCTTCCTGGAGGTGGGAGCATTAAATCTGAAACCAAAAGGACAAATTAGCCAGGAGAAGAGGGGAGCAAGATTGAAGAATGGAGGAAGAGAAGAAGGGAGGTGACATTGCCAGTAATGTGATACAGAGGCCAGAAAAGAAAGAAAGGGAAGAAAGGCAAAGATGCCTCCCCATGAACATGTGGATGGAAGGGCCAGGAGCTGGCAAATGCCCCTTCTACCCCTTCCTCTGCCCCTTCCTGTTGATCCTGCTCCGACTGCAAGGAATTGGCCTTACCGAGGCTCTCTAATCTAGGGACTCTACCTCCCCACTTCTGATGTTCCTGTAGGGGATCCGAAGTACATGTGTGCACATACATACATGTCCCACACATACACAGGCATGCACACACATGAACATTTACATGAATGGATGCACACACAAAGACACACTCACAGACACCATTACACTGGCCTACTATGCACTGTCCTGGATTATCCAATTGTCAACCTGGCTAAAGCAAGGACAACATTTCCCAAGAGCCCCTTCTCCAGAGAGTTCTGGGTTACAGTTGGCCAACAGAGGAATTTGCAGGAAGTCAAGAACAGCCACTACTCTGGCAGTCATCAGCATGCAGGTAGGATGAGGCTTCCGACAGAGCCCACTCACATGTCCACCTCTTCTCTTGACAACGGCCACAGGCCTGCCTCCTGATGTAGGTGACAGGCAAAGGCTTGCAGAAGCAGTGGCTGCCCACAGACCACTGCAGGCCTCTGCAGGCCACTCCCTGCTGGTCATGTTGGCTTCTCAGGGCTTTCCTGAAAGCCCCCGCCAGATCACCAGGCTGATGCTTCTCTGGTTAAAGGTGTTCCCTCTGATTTTCAAGTTCCTTCCAGGCCTTCCCTTCCCTACCTGCCTATACTGGAACCAAGTGCAACAACTACCTTCCTTACTCTATCACCGCTTCAATTAAATAACAATAGTTTTTGCCCCATGATATATTAGAAATCGTCTTATACTTATGAAAGTCAACTATATCAAGGCCTAGACTTGATACCACACTAATGTCAAGAAAGGGAGGGAATGTGTCAGAGGAAGAGGGGTTGGGCCAAAGAGTGTGAGAAAAATCATCCCATAATTATCATACTGGCCTGATTTTCTCATACTTTAGAGTTTCTATAGTCATCCAGCACTTCAACGAGTGTCAAAGAGACTTCACAAAATACAAATAAAAGTCACTAATACATTTCCAACTGAAGAAAAATTACTACCACTTTCCCTTTCGATCTACACCCTTTGGAAATAAACAATTAAATATTATACTTAATTTAAGAAAACTGACCAGAAAACACAAGGCTGCCAACATCAGCTACTAAAAACTCCACCCCACATTGTAGCTTCTGAACAGAGGTCAGCAGGAGCCTACACTTACCCTCATCACTCAAATATCTGAGGTCAAAGATGAGGCACCCTCTTCTTTCATCATCCAAAGGAGAGAAAGTGGGTGTCCCTGCTGGGGCTATGAATGAAGACCGACAGATCAGATGTGGACAAATTTTCCTGAATCAATGTACTACTGACATAAGCAGTAAAGCCATGGAAATCCACTCTCTGATGCTTAGACAGTGCCCTTAACTGCTCCTCATCCAAAGATGAGCTGAAAGGCAAAGAGAAAAACAAGTGACTGCAGATCTGCTCTTCACTGCTACACTGGATATTAAATTGTAAAGCCAACTTCATGTCATTAATGCTAAGGTACAACCCTAGTCTAAAAAAATTAACCTGAAACCTTGCCAGACAGTAAAAAGTTCCTGCAGACAGAGAGCAAGCTCAAGGGCACTGAAGTAAACCTGGCCTAAAAATAAATAAATAAATACACAAATGCATTTGAACACTTAGGCTGCAATTGCAACAAAAATGGTGACTAAGAGAAAATCAAAAGAGAAGACAATTAAAAACTTGAAGGCAAAATGGAGCTCTGACCTTCTAAGTTCCAAATCATGATTATCAATGAGCTACTAATAATGCTATGAATGTTATTCGCAATGATGACGATGGTGATAATTAACACTGTGTTAGGCTAGACTCTGTGTGAAGTCCCATCATCTCATTTCATCTGCATCCCAATTCTATGAGAGATGTACAATTTCTATATTAACCTTCATAGTTGAGAAAACAGGCTCAAAGAGGTTCAGCAACTGAACCTGGTCCTGGCTTCAGAAGCTCAAGTTCTTGTCCTCCATCCTATACCCCACTGCCTCTTGAAAATACCACCTGGGCTCTCAATCCTGTGACAAGTCCCAGAAATACAAATGGGTATGATGATGCCACCGTGCCTGGGAGGACACTGTTAGGCACTAGAAGTTCAATAGGATAGCGCCTACCCTGCAAGTGCACATAATACAAACACAGGAACAAGATAAGGAGGCAGGCCTCAAGGCCTTAACAGCCCAGAGAAGTACACTTCTGTCTTGAATTCATCTTCATGATACAGAGATCAGCAGCCACACACCACATCCAGCAACTATCTCCCTTCTACCCGGGGTGCAACTGCCCAGGTCCAGGAATGGTTTTCTTGGCACCTCCCAATTCCCCCTATGTATGATGTGCTAGAACATGCCCTTCATCAAAAGTTCATGAGAAACTAAAACAATGGCCTTTCTTTACCTTAACCTATGTTCTAAAGCAGGCATGTCCGATCTGAGGGCCTGGATGGTTTTGAATGTGGCCCAACACAAATTCTTAAAACAATATGAGATTTTTTTGCTACATTTTTAAAAACTCATCATCTATCATTAGTATTACATATGGCCGAAGACAGTTCTTCTTCCAATGTGGCCCAGGGAAGTCAAAAGGTTGGACACCAATGTATCTAAAGGCTTTATATCACATGGAGCATGCTCAGTATTGCATTTGATCTTCACAGTGACACTGAGGCATCATTAACTCCCATTTTATACATGGAGGACTTGAAGTCCTAGGCCATTCAGTCACACTGCTCACAGAAATGGGGTAGGACCATTCCAGACCTCTATCTGCTGGTATTTTCTTTCTCCATTACTAAAGGACCTTCACTCTACATTTGAAGTTCTAAGAACTTGACAAAACATTCAAGAATTTCAGCCTGTGGGACCAGGATGGGCCTTCAAATGCTAGGGAGGAAAAAGTCCAGAGCTAAGAAAACATCACAAAATGAAATAAAAGGCAATTTGTAACTTGTACATTAACAACTTTTGTTAACTTTGACATTAAAATAATGATATGCGAATATGTATAGACAACTTGATAATAATCCCACAATGCTGGCCACCTTCCTCCTCACAACGATATAAGGTATGTGTTTGAACTTCATATACTGACACCATGAAATTCCACTTGTAGAGACTTCAAGATCTGTGGATATAAATCTCTTTAAGAAGTTTGTTAGGGTTAGGAAAAAATATATATAGTTCATGTTTCTCAATATATTGACTGCTACTTGTATGAATTACTGAACATCCCCAGAGAGATTGCAGATAAAATCCTGTATGTTACATAAACATTCCATAACACAAAAGTCTCCAAGATGCTTTGACTGCACATCTCTGACTGCAAAAAATGTTTTCATGCATCCTCTAATATGTGCATATTTATTTACAAATGTATACATGCAGTACTGTACTAAGATATTATATTAATACAATATATAAACATAGATAAATAGAAATCTTAGAACAACGATGTCATTCAAGATTTTCTCAATACCGTGCCACCAAAGTAGAGAAATCACTGGTCACGAAAGCTGGCAGAAGTTACAGCTGCCCTTCACACCCACATTCCTCAAAAGGCGTCTTCAGTGTTGCAGATAGACACACAAGCACTGGGGGAAGGGCGCTCACTGTGACTCTCCACACAGAGGCTAGGAAATGTGCAGAGAGGAAACTTCCCGAAGCTAGAACCATGACCTGGGAAGCCAGGCTGGAGGCAGCCATCTTATAACCCCCTGCCAGGAACAAAAGGAAGTAGCTGTGCAGAGAGAATGAAGTCATGCAGCCCAGAGACAGCACTGCCAGCACGGCTAGTGATTCTAGTACATTCCATCTTCCTGAGGCCCAGCTACATTCTTGTCATTGGGTTCCATGGAACAGTCTGTATCTTTTTCTTTAATTGGGCCTTGGGGCATGTTGGAACCTCCTGATGTCCACTATGGCTTGACTCCTAGGAGGAAATATTCCTAAGGATTTCACAGATGCGGCTTTGTCCTACTGCAATCACCACACCCCTTTCTACTGGGCTGCTTTATTTTGCCATCACACACACTATGATTTTACAGGAACTAGCTCAAGCTGGTTCCTGCAAAAAGTTGTCCACCTGCCTCCAGCTACAGCATCAGGAGCACTTGCTGGGGCACAATTTTACACGTGAGCGTATTTCATCTGCATCGTGAGCCACGGTCATGCACTGCTATGCACATACTCAGAATCTAAGTTACAGAAAGCTGTGTGCCTCCTCTAATTTGTCACAGAATGTTCATTTCTATCTTCCAGCTTTACAAAAATACAACTGCTTGATTTTATTTTTTTAATAAATAAATAAATGAACAAATTAATCAATGAATGGGTGAATGTGCTAGGAGAGATGATTACTCACTCCAGGAGTGAAATCATTGTTCTGGTTTAGACCCTTTTGTCTGTTGATGTTTTGAGTCTAGGGAACGATAATGCATTGCCCCAGCCTCACCCACCAAATTCTCTCTCAAACAGGCACAGGAAGACTGCAGTTAGATTGAGGCAAGCAGCCTAAAGGTTTACTGCTAATAATTTGATCAGATGAACCAAAGGAAGTATGTTTCTTCGCTTAGTGGTTTGGACAACTTCAGAGGTCCAGAAAGAGATGGCAGACATTCTCTGAACCTCAGAGCTCAAACTCCTGCTCTACCATAATCTGAACAACCTTAGCAGCAAATTTCAAACTTAGGTTTCCTACCCATAAATTTGGTTTCTTACCCAAACTGACACAAAATACTTTTCCAAGTGTGTGATGACTATAAAAACAAGCTGGCAAATTTGCCTACACAGTTTCCTATTTTGTGTGCCTGCTCCTCTCCCCCCAAAAAAGGATTCGTATATTTAAGAAAGAGTTCCCAGAGGCCCACATGCCAAGCCTGCATTTTTACCGCGAGGTGGGATCCTCTTCTGTTAAATGAATCTAAATGGCAAACTATATCTGTGGCAGCCAGGAACACGGAGTCAGCCAGGACATACAGACAGCAGCAGCATCCTGCCATTCTGCTGACCAAACAAAAAAAAAATTTGGAGCTTGAGTTTTCTATTACGTTTAATCTTGATTCTAGACCCCAACGAGCTAGCAAATACTCCCTCAAAACAGCAGCCATGGGCTGGTTGGCACCACTCTGCTAGCTATTTCATTCCTTCTCCACAAAAGCCAAAACACACATCCCCCATGTACAACTGTTCTCGTTCACAAACATCTCCAGAACCTCCCTTCCTCTGATCAGATGCCACAGGTTCACTAAGCATCCCAACCTGTTCATGTCATTCTGGTTTGTTAGCTGGGTGACCAGCTCCATTTCAAATTGGAGCTCAATCTAGGGCAGGGGTTCCCAACCTTTTTATACCCTAGGGCGCATTCTAAAATATCGGTAGGGCGGCAGGCACCAGCTATTTCTAAGGATATTTATTATTGAACAAGAATAAAAAATAATAAACAAAAATAATTTTAAAATAATAAATTTATTCTACAAATTATATACACAAAGAAACATATACCTATACAAAATGTAATACAAAGTAAATAAAAAACACATGTATAATAAAATCATTTAGAAAAACATAAAAAAAAACAATCTGTCAGTGCGATCTTTGGCATTGCATTTCATTGGCCAGTGCCTCGTAATTAGGAGAGTATGACGACAACCCTGTTAGCAAACAATTATTAAGATGCTCATCGGTAAGTCGAGATCTATATCGTGATTTTATTAAATTCATGTTTGAAAACAAAGATTCGCATAAATAAGTTGACCCGAAAAACGATTTGATTTTATATGCCGCTTTTTTTAAAAATGGAACCTTTCTTTGTCAACTATATTCCATAAGTCCTCTGATATTAAGGATTTTAGCAAAATATCGTTCTTAAGGTTCAAAATTTCTAACTCTAGTTCTTCTGCTTTCCCCTGAACAAGGTCTGCAATACATGTGCGGCTAGTTCTATTACATTTATTTGGCAAGTAAAAGGATTGATACAGAAGGAGACAATTGGCTCGATATTTGTAAACTGCAGAAATCTCTCTTCAAACTGTTTTTGAAGCACTTGCAGGGTCTCAATAAATAATGACACATTTAATTCATTGTTACCTAGCATTTTCCTCATATATGGGAAGTGCACGAGAGACTTG
>PVKE010013674.1:0-36181 GCA_004027555.1 Craseonycteris thonglongyai
TTTTTTTAAAAGATTTATTTTTATTGTTTTTGACAGAGAGAGAGAGAGAGAGAGAGATACAGAAACAGAGAGGAGGAGGGTCCCAAACAGTCTTCATAGTTGTACATCATTGGTTTTTCCACATAGTTTCATTCCACAGGTGGGCACGGGGCTGCATAGGGCAGAAACTGGGCCAGGGTCTCACCCCGGTGAGAACTGAACTGAGGGCACTCCCCAGTTCAGCATATGGGCCCGCACAGGCTGGGACGGGGATTTGATCCTCAGTCCCCAGGGCTGCAAAGTAAGCGCTTAACCCACTGAGCCATCCCGGCTTCTCCTGGATAAATTTTGATTGCATACTATTAATAATATGAGAGTCATTATGACTATTCCCAAATATGCCAGTTTTTTCCTGCTAGGCATGTGGTAGGACTGCATTATCTCACCCACTTAAGGTTAGCCGTGGCCATTTTTGGTAGCTTTGGACAATGAAATGAGGGTGGAATTGGAATGTGGTTAGAAGCATAAGGTGCAATGTCCGAGTCCCACGGCCTCTTTCCCTCTGTCACAGACTGACAACATTTTATACAGTAACTTCTCCATTATCCTTGGTCCCAGAATGAAGATAACAGGGACCAGAGCTCCTAGTTGAATTGTGAGAAAAGTATAGTGTGCCTGAGAAATAAACCTCTGTGTGTCAAATGACTGTGATTTGTAGTTATATGTTATTGCATGATTTGCAATTATATGTTATTACATGATACAGAGGGGAAGCCAGGATGGCTCAGTGGGTTAAGCATTCACTTTGCAGCCCCAAGGACTGAGGAACGAATCCTGGCCCAGGCCCTTGTGGACCCATATGTTGAATTGGGGAGTGCCCCCAGTTCAGTTCTCAACCCGGTGAGACCCCGGCCCAGTTCCTGCCCTGTGCAGCCCCACGCCCACCTGTGAAATGAAAATATGTGGAAAAACCAATGATATGCAACTATGGAGACTGTTCTGGGCCCTCCCCCTTCTCTGTCTCTGTATCTCTCCCTCTCTGTCAAAAACAATAAAAATAAATCTTTAAAAAAAAGAAAATGATACAGAGGTGTTCTTAAAAATCATGCATAATTGTTTGCTCCTTAGTTTGAAATCAAGTATATTATAATTATCTGGAACCAATGTTTATTTCAGATATGACCCTAGCTATTAAAATCTAAAATATTTGAACAAGCAATTTTAGTTCTAGGAATATTCTTCAGCAGTAGTCACAGAAATGTACCAAATATATGATCTTCACAGCATACTTCTAATAGTAAAAACTGAATGTCTAGCAATAGGAGAATAGTTAAAGGACTTGTGATGTTTCCATATAAGTGAAATTTCTCTTTCAACCATTACAAAGTATGAAAAGGAGACCTCTCACTTCAACATGAATTAGACAAACCCTCCACAGAAACAACCCCTCCAATAAAGGATAAAATATATGAAACTACAGCTTTCTAGACACAAGATATCAGAAGCCGTATGAATGCCCCTATTTTAGTGCCTTGACAGAGTTTCTAAAGAGTGCTACATAAGGAGGGGGAACCCAGGCTGAGTTTAGTGGACTCCCTGAATTTAGCTATTGGTGATATGCCACTAAAGCAATACTCAGAGGGATACTAACTGCATTAAAGCCTATATTACAAAAATAAAAAAAAGCTCTCAAATCAATGAACTCCACTTTAACTCTGAGAAACTAGAAAAAGAATACTGATTCAAAACATTTACCTTTCATGGTCATTTTGACTTTGGGGAAGAGCCAGAAGTTGGACAGTGCCAGATATGTAGATGAGGACACACTGTAATGTTTCTGACAGAAATTGTCAGACCAGAAGTGATGTGTGACCTGAATCAATTCAGGACATGGAGGCAGCCACGACAATACAACTAAAGACACTCACAAAAGAGGACTTCCAGAATGCTTCAGAAAGTGGCAAGAACAATGGGATAAGTGTGTTCAAAGTGAGAGGGAATATTCTGAGCGGTGTTAATGGCAATCTATCTTATTATAATATATTTTTTAATTTAAATATTTATTGTATTTTTTTATCACGCCTCATATACTAAAATAATTGAATTTGTAGATAGAAAGTTTCCTACACAATAAACTCTAGGCTAAGATGATGTCATTAGTGAATTCTACCAAATATTTAACAAATAATTAATACCATTTTTACATAAATTTTTCTAGAATATTAAAGAGAAGGAAGTATTTTCTGATTTGTTCTATGAAGCCAGCATTACTTGATATCAAAATATTACAAGGCTATTACAAGGAAAGAAAATTACAAACCAATATCCCCTACAAATATAGATACAGAAATTCTAAACAAAATTTTAGCAAAATGAATTTAACAAGAGGTAAAAAGATAATAAATTATGACCAAGTGAGGTTTATCTCACAAATGCAAGGTTAGTTTAACATTAAAAATTAATCAATTCACCATTTTACAAACTAAGAAATAAAACCACAAGACTATATCAATAGAGTAAAAGCATTTGACAAAATCTAATATCCACTATCATAAAAAAACCCAAAAAACTCATATCAAAGTGGGAAGTGAGGGGGAAAGTGTTCAATCTGATATGGGCATTTATAAAAAGTAACAACATACTTACTGGTTAAAGATTAAATGCTTTCTCCCTAAGATTAGGAACAAACTAAGGGTGTCTACTCTCATTGCTATTACTCAACATTGTACTGTGAGTACAATGCAATTTGGCAATAAAAAGGAATAAAATAGCAATTATATTGGAAAGGAAGAAGTAAAACTGTACTCATTCACAGACAGCATGATTACCTACTCCAATGTAGAAAATCCAATGGAATGTACCGTACCAGACTTCAATGGAAGGTCCTAGAACTAATACGTGATTTTAGCAAGGTTGCAAGATACAAGATCAATATACAAAATCAATTGTACGTCGATAAGTATATACTGGCAACAAACAATTAAAAATTGAAATTTAAAAAGCAATATTATTTACAATAGTATTATATAAACTATGAAATACCTAAGGATCTCTGAAAAAAAA
This sequence comes from Craseonycteris thonglongyai, assembly GCA_004027555.1. Taxonomy (NCBI): domain Eukaryota; kingdom Metazoa; phylum Chordata; class Mammalia; order Chiroptera; family Craseonycteridae; genus Craseonycteris; species Craseonycteris thonglongyai. Next base: position 3,043 of record PVKE010013674.1, read on the forward strand.
ATGTGTGCAAGAGCTGTATAAAAACAAACATTTCTGAGAGAAATTAAAGGAGACCTAAATAAATGGAGAGATATGTTGTATTTGTGGGTTTAAAGACTCAGTATCTTAAAGATGTGAATTCTCCTCAAATTGATTTCTAGATTCAAGACAATCTCTAGCAAAATCTCAGCAAAATTTTTTTTTGTAGAAACTGACAAGCTGAATCTAAAATTCATATGGAAATGCAAAGAATATAGAAAAGCCAAAAAGGCTTTGAGAAAGAATAAGGTGGAGAGCTAAAAGTATCTGAATTTAATAATTATTATAAAGTTACAGAAATCAAGACAGTGTGATATTGGCATACCAGATGGGCAAATATGTCAAACAGAAGAGTCTAAAAATAGCCCCGCACATACATGGGCAGTTGATTTTCCACAAAGGTGCATAGGCAATTCAGTGGAGAAAAATAATAGTCTCTTCAAAATCTGGTGATAGAATAATTAAATATATATGTACAAAAGACTGAACTTTGATTTACATAATACCTTGCACCATACACAAAGGTTACCTCAAATGAATCATACACCTAAATATAACATCTAAAATTATAGACCAAATAGGAGAAAATTTTTGTAAACTTGGCTAAGGCAAAGATTTCTTACAATGACCTCACAATCCATAGAAACTAAATGATAAACTGAGCTTTATCAAAATGAAAATTACTATTCTTTACAAGGAGAGTAGAAAGCCACAGACTGGAAAAATGTAAGTCATATATGTGATAGAGGATTTATATCTAGGATGTGCAAAATATTCTCTAAACTCAATAGTGAAAAAACAAGGAACCCAGTTAAAATTACACAAAAGATTTGAATAGAGACTTTACCAAATAAGATGTACAGATAGTAAATAAGCCCACAAAAAATGCTCAACATCATTAGGGAAATTTAAATTAAAACTGTATTGTTATATCCCTAGACACCTATTAAATTAAAAAGTTGGGTGAGGATGTGGAAGAAATGGAACTCCAATACACTGCTGGTGGGAATGTAACATCGCCTCTTTGGAAAAGGCATTGGCAGTCTTTTTTAGAAGTGATATATACACCTATGATACAATGCATCTATTCTACTCCTAGGAATTTATTCAAGAGAAATGAAAGGATATATCCATGCAAAGATGTGTGCAGTATTGTACATGATTGCTTTATTTGCGATAGCCTCAAATTAGAAATAACCCAAATGTCCATCATCACGTGAATGTATAAACAAATTGGTATATTCATACAATGGAATACTACTCAGCAAAAAAAAAAAAAAAAGAATTATGGTACAAGGAACAACACGGAGGGCTCTCAAAACAATTATGCTCAGTGCAAATAGCCAGACCAAAAAGAATACATACTCTATGATTCAATTTATATAAAACTCTAAAAAATGCAAGCTAATCTATAGTGTCAGAAAACAGATGGAGGAGTTGTCAAGAGGGGTTACAAAAGGGCATTATAAAACTTTTGGGAGATACACATATATTCATTATTTTGATTGCAGTAATGGTTTCAGAGGTCGAATTGTACATTTTAAGTATATGCAGTTTACTTTGTCAATTATACCTCAATAAAGCTGTTTAAGAAAGAAAGAGAGAGAGGGGGGAGGTGGGGAGGGAGGAAGGAAGGAAAGAAGGAAGAAAGGAAGGAAAAGAAAGAAAGAAAAAGAAAAAAGTATGGGGGGAATCTACATGTGTGAATACATAATTATGTCCACAATGGAGTAAGCAAAAAAAAGAAGTATCAAAACATAATGTAGAGTTTGATCTTAGATTTTTAAAAGTGAATAAGAATCATAGGGGAAGCCGGATGGCTCAGTGGGTTAAGCGCTCACTTTGCAGTGCCGGGGACGCAGGATCGAATCCCTGACCCGGCCTGTGGGGACCCATATGCTGAACTGGGATCTCCCCCAGCTCAGTTCTCTCTCTCTCTCGCTCTCTCTCTCTGTCAAAAATAAATTAATTTAGAAAAATCATCATAAAATCCTTACCTCTCACTATACTTTTTGTGTGTGTATAAGATTGAAGGTCTGGTAGTTCACACACAAGGAACAGTGGTTATCCCCAGGGAATGAGATGTAGCCCAGGACAGGGAGGTGATATACATATTTAACACAGCTGTTATCATTTGTGATATTTAAAAGGTTTTCTTTCAAGTTTGTGTATATTGATAAAGGAAGTGCACTTTCCAGCAGGGTTAAGTTCTGGATACTGGAACTGTGAATTCACAGCCGTTTGGAGAAGGTGGCCTTCTGCTTAGCAGCACGTAGCTACAGCGAATTAGTGTAGTTAAGACCTACAGGCAAGAAAACTTTCCACTCACCACCTAAGAGGCTGTCCCCACAACTCCAAAGCAGGTGTGAGCTAGCGCACACACGGGCCTCCCGCGAAACGTGGGAGCTGTGCGCATGCGTGGCGGCCAGGGCGTGGCGGGGCGTGGCGGCCAGGGCGTGGCGGGGCGTGGCGGGGCGTGGCGACCGGGGCGTGGCGTGGCGGCGCCGTGGGCGGGGGCGTGGCGGGGCGGCCGGGGCGGGGCCGTGGGCGGGGCGGGCTTGGAGGATGCGCCGTCTCCCGGGTCTTCACCGCCAGCGGTACACAGCCCGCTGCGGGGCAGCTACCCGGAGCGCGGACCGGGCGGGCCGGCTCCCGCTGCAGCTGCAGCCGGGCCCGCGAAAGCCGGGGCGCGAGCGGAAATACTGTCCAAAGGTAGTATTTCCTTCTGGGGGCCGTGGTGGACTTCGAAGAGTGCACCTCCGCTGGCTTCGAGGAAGCCACGGCCCGGAGCCCAGGTCCTGCCTCGGGCGGCGGTGAATTGGGGACGAGGAGGAGCCCGCTGTCCAGGCGCCTCCTCTGGGACTGAGGAGGCGAGACCTGGCTCCTCAGCCAGGGGCCCCCCGAGCCGTGAGGGCACCCCAGGCTCGAAGCCCGGACCGCCTTGCAGTGACCCCCGCCCCCCTCCCGCCACATGCACCTCAGGCAGTTCGATTTGCTCCCAGGTCGAATGGTCTGCGGGGTCTTAACCACCTTGTTCCTTTCTTGTTTCTTACGTGGCGGCTTTTCTGCAGCGCGAGCTCGGAACCCTGGGTCCCTGAATTCAGTCGTCTTGCTCATCTTTGGAGGGTAAGTTCTGAAAGGAGGGTCTGCATGCGATCCTCGCTCTCAGACACATTCAGTGATGCTTGGAGTCTTGTGTAGCTGCTGGAAATAAGTGCTCGGTGATTCGCTTTCGCTCGACCCCGTTGAAATGCTCTAGTTTGCAGGAGGATCTTGTGAGAGTTTATGTTTGCAAATAAAGAAATAAATGTCCAAGGGAAGAGTAGATGCCAACCTTGCCTGTGAGTTGGAAGAATCTACACTCCTTAAGATGTCCTGGTTTTTTGTCTTTGGCACGCGTGTCCGGAAATAAGTGCCATAAATTACGATTATTTACTCTCAGAAAAATGTTGCAGAATGCTTTCTCAAATCCTTTGTGTTGTTAGATTTCTTAGTGTACCCTTCACTCACATGGGACTCTCCCCAGTTTAGAAGGCTTCACTACAGGAGGCCTGACTTGGTGTCCTCACTCCCTTTTCATCTTCCAGAGTCTGGGAGGAGAGGTGGGGAGGGCTGAGGAGAGGGAAACAGCTGTCATTCAGGGTTTTTAACAGATGGCCCAATTCTAGTTCTGTGTAACTCTTCCTGACGTCTCAAAAGGTGGTTTGGATCCACGAGTCATTTAAAAGCAAAATAATAAACTAAAATTAAGAGTAAAAAAAATACGTATATCAATGTCACAGAGAGACTTTTGAGGAAGTAAAGAAAATTGCTAAATCACTGATAAAATGTGAGAACACCAAAAAGCTGGCAAACAATACTTTAGGAAAGATTTGACATAAATACTACTTATCTTTTGCCTTGGTGAAAACTTGGTGATACCATTGACTTTCACATTAAAAAAAAAAAAAATTGTAGATTATAGGTCTAGGAAGGAGCTTAGAGGTGATGTAGGCTGTGAAGCACAAGTATTTTTTAACACATTCCTAAAAAATTATATTTTGTCCTCTGCTTGAGTTATATTTAGTGGAAGGAGGCATTGTGTTTTAAAGCTGTGTTTTGGAACAAATCTTCAGTTTTCCTGTCTAGGCCAGACCTCCTCCCTTGTCATTTCACTGATGGCTGGGATTTCAATCCCAGTAGCAGAGATCATGAGCCTGTGATGACAGCAATCTGATTTCTCAGTGTGCCACTTTAGAAAGTAGCTTAAATGAAAGGACATTTGCTAATTACTTCCTGTTCATTTTACCTTGCTCCCAACAAACCTTTCTAGCCTTTTAGATAGTTTTGAATCTTTATTCTGTTATCTGTAGTGTTTATACAGTGTTGCTAGTGTTATGACAAACACTTGAAATTTTTCATTTAACCAATCTAGAAGAACCTGGTGATGGTGCAGAAGATCTTTGCTTCCATTACTGCTACCAGGATGGCTTTGTTTTTCATCTAATTTGTCTTTGATTATCTTTCCCTCAGAAAAACTGTGGGAGATTTCTTACTTTTAGAGGATCCCATTCACATGGTCACCTGATCCACCAAATTAGTAAACATGTCAAAAAAGAAAATAGGGTTAGGGTGGTTAGTGAAGCCACTAAGTGGATTTTGAATCATCAATATTCATTCCCAAATGCTAACAAAGCTGTTTTGCACTCTAGAATTGTGCTGAAGTTCACTGTCAAGCTTGCTTCTCTCTCCCTTTTTGGAAAGATGCCTTATCATTTGATGGAATCCTGTATTCTTGTTTTGTCTTTTACCAGCCCTCACAATTCCAGATAGTGAGTCTGAAACAGCTATCAAGTTCTTTCAGCAAACAGGTAAATAATTCATCCAATCGTGAAGACTCCAGTGAACTGATCTGCGATAGGTACTTGCATACCATCTTCTTGTAGTTCTTAGTTAGTGATTCTCTATTTATAAGCTCTTAGCCAGGTTACTTAATTATTTTCTAGCGTAAAGAGTAGCCTGCAGATACAAAATTAGCCAGGAGGATAACTCAGTAGAAAAATTTTTGCAGTAAATAAAACTGTGTGTCATCTGATTAGGGGACTACAAGTCACTTGACTTGTTTTTCTCGCATTTGTGGTGTACCTCTAAAAGTGTGCCTGATAGCCCCTTTCTGCCTATTTTTGGAGTAGACAGTAAAGGAGAGAGAGCCAACCTTGCTATTGTCTGGAAAATAGTGGTTTGGATAATAGTAGAACAGATAGCAGTGGGGGAAATCAAATTGTGGATACTGGTCTCTAATACATTCTCCTTGTTTGTCCTCCAAAGCTCTAGTTTAGGAGTAGGATTCAGAGAGAGGTTGAGAGCTGGCAGGTGATAGACAGTAGAGGTTTAAGAGAAGTTTTAAGTTGATTAATAGATTGCCTCCTCCACCTCCTCTGTGTGGTTTAGTTTGGCTTACAAAAGTAGTAGAATGCATTAATTTATTTTTTACATTAGGATATTTATTCATGATGCCAAGGCAGTAAGTTTTATCCTGGTGTAGACCATTTATTATTTTCTTCCATGTACTTAATCTGTTCCTAACTCTGACAAGTCACTGTGCCTAAAATGGGCCAAACCTCTAAGAAATATGAATGGAGTATGGCTAAATCCATTATATCTATCAACATAAGTGAAAATTTTAAAAACCACAGAAGTGTATGTTCTGTTCATAACAGACTAGTCCAACCACTTATTTCATGTGGGAATGATAAATAATAAAAGTTATGTCTACTTATTTAATTATTACAATAGTAGTGGTATTATGCGCTGCTAAAAACTAGAACTGAATGATTTACACGGCCTATAAACAAACAAATGTAATCATGGACTATGACTACCTTAAATTTTTTGTAGTATCTCTCCATACATTTTCATTAAAATGTGAATTTTCAGAGTCCTTTGACTGGTCTACTGCCTGCTATTTTAGTAGAGCTTCAAGTGTAATTTCTGGCACGTATGAACAACATTTTCCAATAACCAGGCTAGTCTTTTTTTTTTTCATGGACTGGTTTCCTTCTGAGGAGGAAGAAAGTTTGGGAATCAATAATTTCCTAACAAAAACGTTCAACATATGCAAATGATATATAAATATCCTAAGCATAAAAATGACTGGATTTTTGCTTATACATTCTGATGAATGTGTTTTTGTGGTATTTTGCCAAGCTAGGAAGTGAAATCAAATGGATGTTGGTGAGTACCCCATGGCAGCAGTTACTTCATTTCGTTCATTCAGAGTGAACTGTAACTTGGAAGCCTTCTTTAGGTAAGAAAGTTGATAGTTTGAAAAAGAAATGATCACTTATTTAAAATGATCATATATGTTTAGGCTGCAATTTTCAGATTATCATTTTCAGGCTAAGAAAAATCAATTTGTCTTGCATTTTAAAATATAATTTACTGATGCTCATTGCTATAAAATTATTTAATATAAAATTTATGATCTCTGGATGAGCTTTAAGCTCTGAAAACAATAGAGTTGTACAAAGGAAAATTAAATGTTATTTTTAATAGAAGTATTGGCACATGATATCTTTTAGTTACTTATGGTGATTCTGTCAGTGAATTGGCAATTTAATGATTTTACTAAATAAACAGTTTTAAATATCAATCCATATTACACTCAGTCAGATTTAATACATAGGACAATTTTTTTTGTTTAGAATTGCAAGGCAGTTTTCTCACCTGGCATTTGGTTGAAGTCTTTGTTTTATTTTGTGCTACATTGCTTTTCTGGTGACAGATTAAATTTGGAGTACCGTAACTTTTTGTGTAATAGCTTAGTGAAATTTTAACTATCCATTTTGTAGGCTACCAAATACAACAGTTATAAGCAAAATGAATATAAATGTGCTCACATCAGTGTTTGGAATCCAGTGTCCATTCCTTTACCTTCCTCAGGCCATCCTACAGTAAACTCTCCATTAACCGTAACTCAAGCAACTGGCATTCTCAAGCAACCAGAAGAAAAATCAAAGAAATAATCCTACATTTATCTGGCATGGGTGCTGGTTAACTGAGGATGTACTTACATTTACCTGGCATCTACCAATCCCCATGGACGCTGGTTAACTGAGAGTCTACTATATTTTGCTTTAAGGAATTGACATTAAAGGATAGATCAACCCTTTCTAAATAGCTTTTGCTTTGAGTTATTAATGTCAACAGTTTCATATATTCTACATTGTATTGCTGGACTGGTTGTCAGTTTTGCATGTAATTTTAGTCAGATTAAAATGTTTGTAGAAGCTCTTTTGCCTGTTGCTTAAGATGGAGCTTTGCAACTATTTATGCTTTACATTTAAATTTTCCAAACCCTGAAGATGACCTTTCATTTTGTTCAATCGCTAGGTTAGTCCTGCTTCTGGGCTCCAACTCTTTGTTATGATTAAGAAATGTTTCACATCAGACAGATTGATTCAAAAAACAGATATTTACATATTAAATATTTCATTAGATTTAAAGGTATATTTCAGTGATGACACTGAATCTTCCACATATACACTCTTAGTATTCAAAGGTGAAAAGATAGTTGAATAGCCAACTATAGTTAAATAAAGTTCAGAACTTATTTTGACCATTATTTTGCCTCTCAGATAATTGTATATTTAAAATACTTTGGATTCTTAGTTAAAATATATGTACAGGATAACCTATATACTGGGGTAATTCTGGACCTGAAATTTGTTGGAACTCAGTTGTATCTCAAGCTAATACTTGGAGATTTGTTATTTCTATTGTTGGGAAAGAATGCTTGCTCTTTTGCTATTTTACATTGGCTGATAAGGGTCAGGTGTGTTACACAGACTTTATCCCTGCCATAATTTTTTTCCTAGAGTTTCTGTGTCTTGGGTATCATTTGAAGATTATAACAAGTCATTTGACTTTTGTTAGAATTAAGATTCAACTTAATGAAATTTGTTCAGAAAAATGCACTTGACAATTTAAAATAACAAAAACTGCAACATTTCTGAGCACTTACTGTGTGCTAGCAGTTAAGGTACTTTAATCCTCACAACCTTATAAGATAGTACTGCTGTGCCCCTTGCTTTTCAGATAAGGAAATGGAGGCTTAAATTAATTTGCTCAAATAAGATCACATGGTTAGTAAATGGCAGAGCTGGGCCTTATTCAGACCTATGCTTTTAATGAGGGTTTATTGTCTCCCAGACCCCCCAGAAGTTCCTAGCACAATGTGATGCTTTCTTCCCTATAGGAGATAGTGAGAATGTGAGTACAGTAATTGGCCAGGAATGAACATGGGACATATACAGCTTCCTTGTGTAATACATTTCCTCTTGGAAGCCTTTTCAACCACCCGCTCCCACGTACAAACTCAATTACGTACCATTGCCGCCTTGTTCCATTGCACCTTGTCCCAATTTCAGTGATGGCATTTGTCACTATGTTTCACCATTGGACCATAGCTCTTTGAAAACAAGTTTCCTCTTATTTATCCCTGTATCCCCAGCACATAGCAGTACTTTTTAATGCATCAAAGTGGAAGATGACTTTTTTTAAATGTCTTAAACTGTTTTTCATTTTCTAATGTTATTCAATACAATTAGAGCACAAATATATGGTGGATATGTGGAAGAAATGATCACTTAACATTTTTTAATGTTTACAGAATGAAGAGGAACAATTTATCTGTTGTGAATAAAATTGTCCAGTCTTCACCAACAGTGAAACAGCCGAAACTCGGGTTCTACTCTTCTCTCAACCAGACTATTCTTCTAGACTGGGGGAGTTTGCCTCACCATGTAGTATTACGCATTTTTCAGTATCTTCCTTTAATTGATAGAGCCCGGGCATCTTCTGTATGTAGGAGATGGAATGAAGTTTTTCATATTCCTGACCTTTGGAGAAAGTTTGAATTTGAACTGAACCAGCCAGCTACTTCATATTTTAAGTCCACTCATCCTGATCTCATTCAACAGATCATTAAAAAGCATGCTGCCCATCTTCAGTACGTCAGCTTTAAGGTAAGAAAAATAAGCATTAAATTGAAACCATGGCTTATATTTTAACAACACTTTTGTATATCTACATCTTTATATTGAAGCAGTCAGTGAATTTTGCAGAATTTTTATCCTAAACAATTTCTTGCTGTAGTAATTTGCATAGATTAAGATGTAGAACCTGAGCTGTTTGAATAAACTTGAATTTCCTTCACCTGGATGCTATTATTAAAATTCAGGGAATTGTAAAAGATTGAAAGTAGGTAGTACTTAGAAACTTTGTCATCATCTCTCATTTTTTTATCTGAAACATTTTGTATAAAGAAAAAGTTCTGATTTATTTTATAGCTTGAAGGGGTAAATACAGTTTTGGAGTTGAATTCTATTAATTATGTTGCCAGTAACTTTCTGAGAAGTTACCTTCACGAAATTAAGATTTCAAATTGTCTTTCTAGGTTGATAGTAGTACCGAGTCTGCAGAAGCTGCTTGTGATATACTTTCTCAGCTGGTAAATTGTTCTATCCAGACCTTGGGCTTGATTTCAACAGCTAAGCCAAGTTTTATGAATATGTCAAAGGTAAAGATGCTGTGCTCTTTTGTGAGAGATATACTAAAAATACTTAAATGTTGTCAAACTAGCAGAAAGGATTGTTTTCTTAAAAACAGACCACATCTTGCTTACATTCAAAGAATTATTTAAAGCAGTTTTCTATTGACTAGCACTATTTTTGCTGAGTAGCTTATGCATGGTTTTATTCTTTAGATAGACTTTGTCATTTTAGTAATTATTTCTCCACTAAATGTCATTAATACACAATTTAGTTGTTGCACAATTTTCAAGTGCCAGTTTACATGATTACTTTGAAAATAGTAATGGATGTCTTTTCTATAATTCTATAGTCTCTCCATTGGAGGTGGAACAACATAATATTTAATAAAACCATATTCGTTAGGATGATATTTGAATCTGTATAGTAAAAATTCCACAACAACGCTGGCTTAAAAAGCATGACCTAAGCTTATTTCTCTTTACATTAAAGAAATCCCTGGATGAGACAGTCTGTAGTTTGTATGAAGTTGTTTGGAACCCAGACTTCCTCCAGGCACTCCATTCTCTCCAGGGTGTTGTCTTCATCTTCAGTGTCCAAAGTGGCTTTCTGAGCTCCAGCCTTCACATCCTTATTCTAGACTGCTGTATGGAAGAAAGGGGGAGTGGGGGGAGCATGACCTCTCCTTTGAAGGAGATTAGCCTTAAGTAGCAAGCACATCATACTTCTGTTTGTCTCATTGGCCAGAACTTAGCCATATGGCCATATGAGAGTTCTGGGAGAATAGGAGAGTATTTTAGCTGGGTGGCAACATGCCCAGCCAAATATTGGGACTAGATTACCAAAGAAAAAAGGATGAATGGTTGTTAGGAAGCAACTGGCCGTCTCTGCCAGAGAAACTAAAAACTGTCTTCTCTTCATTCAGGCTTCACTTGAATGCCATCTCCTCAGGCCTTCCTTGCCCACTTTTGCTAAAACAGCATCTGCTCCTCCAGTTCCTCTCTACTGTATTATAATAGTTTAGTTTCTTTATCAGTACTTGAAATTATCTTACTTGTATAACATGTTTATTTTCTTCTCCCTAGACCAAAATGTAAACTCCTTGAAGGCAGGGATTCTATTTTGTTTATCATTATAAACCTAGAATTAGAAGAATGCCTGATATATATTATAATAAGCACTAAATTATGGCTGTCAGTAAAACAAGCTAGTGGAAACTTTCCTATGGAAGCGGATAGAGAAATAGTAGCATCTTTCCCTCATAAACTGGGTCATGGCTCTCTTTTAGCAAGCATTTCTGCTAGCCTGTTTATCTTTTTAAGAGATGTGCCAAAAAAATGGGTCATTTGGGGATTAGAATAATACAAGTAATCAGATGAAAACCTACTACTTCTAAATAGTTATTTCCTTGTTTATGAACTATGGAATCAGATTAGCCTGAAATTCTTAGCTTCTAAGCTGTCTCTAGTTGCACATCAGCTTCCATAGCCAGCTTCTAGGTTAGCAGTCAGTAGAGTGGAGCACTGGCGCTTCCTTTACCGCCTTCACAGTAAAATGAGCCATGTGGCTTCTGGCAAAGCTGTGGATCTCTCTGGGCCTCAGTTTCTTCATTTGTAAACTAAGAAAAAAAATAAGATAAAAGTAGAACATTTTGCTAGGCACAAATAGTGCTAGACGAATATATTGTTACTTCAAGAAAATATGTAGAGGTTGCCCGGCTATGTGAAAGCAGGCGTAAAGTGAAGAAGCAGTTATCTTAGGACACATCTTACTGATAGATGCACGAAACAGATGGAGATGAAGCACAGATGCTCACACAGCACAAAGCTGCGGTGGCTTGATGCTGAGTTGCTGGAGGTAGCTCCCCCAGGGAAGGGGCTTGGCAGGGCCACTCTGACTGCTTGGATTGTGTGCTTCCTCTGTCATGACTCACTGCAAAACAAGCAGTGAGCGTTATTTTTGCTTTCTCATAAAAGCGAAAATGCTCTTTGGATTCCTTTCGATTTAGTGATAACAGGTACTGATATAGGTCTTTTGTGAAAGTGAAGTGGCATAAAGTGAACTTTCAGTAATCAGGGGATACCTGTACTCTAATGCTTAACCGTGTCCTTCAGGACTAAGAGTTCGTTGGGAGTTGATTAAACCTTATATTTCTTAAGAAAAAAGAATGATGTAGTTATATTTCTCTGATAATTTTTGGCACCATAACATTTAATAAAGAGGTCTAGACATCCACCACTTAAAAATTTGTATAAATCTGTTAACAATTAGTATAAGCTAGTAAGTGTTCTTATAAATAAGATTTGTCTTAATATAACCAGTTTGTCTCTAATAAGAAACAATAAAACATTTGGTTGACTTCAAATTGATTTTGAAAAAGAAAAAATGTTCATGCATGGAATTTGGTTTCCAGATGCTCTATGTCCAAAAATACTGGATCTGAAAACTTGTGAGATTCCACCCATTTTGAGTTTAAACTATAAATAAGCTTTAGTTTGTCAATCTTTAAAATATATGAAGTTTTCAAAATATATCTTTAACTTGCTAACAAAAAGCATATCATCAAAGTATATGACATCATTTGTTCATTTATTGACCGACTATGTGCCAGATACTATTTTAGGTAGTGGAAATACAGGAGTAAATAAATTTAATTTCTTCTAGGGCAGCAGTTGAGAAGGTACAAATAGTAAAAACTCTAGACTTCGCAGCTCATCCAGTTTTGCTGCAGCCCACCAGCTGGCATGCTACTCAACTCTAGCACTGTAGTGTGAACGCAGACATAGGACAGTACCTGAGGGAAGCAACTGGCTCTGTTACATACAGTCACTGTAATTATGGACACTGAAAGAATTTCATATAATTGTCACATGTCACAAAATACTTGTAGTCTTTAAATCATTCTTTTCAGTTATTTAAAAATACAAAACCCATTCTTAACTCAGGAGCCATACAGTAACAGACTGTGGATTGGGTTTGACTGGTGGACCATACATACTTGCCAACCCCTATGCTGGAAATAAATATAATTATATCCTTTTAATATTGAAAACTAAATCTTTAAGATTTAAAATAATTGGAAGATATGTTTATGAAATCTTTGAAACTTCTTTCTTTCTTACCACACCATTTATGAATTATAAAAGTATAAGAAAACTATAATTTATTATAAAAGTTTCTTCTACTGGCTAATGGTACTGTAGAAAATAATAATATGTTGATTGCTTTCACTGTTATTGTAAGAATATTTTGATATAATAGTTTTAATGAATTATTTGATTGAAGCTGTGGATATTTAAATAATATTTTTATAATTTTTTTCTTATTGCCATGCAAGTCTCATTTTGTGTCAGCACTTACAGTTGTTTTTGTCAACTCAAAATCATTATCGTCAATCAAAATTGAAGATACACCAGTGGATGATCCTTCACTGAAGATTCTTGTGGCCAATAACAGTGATACTTTAAGACTCCTGAAAATGAGTAGCTGTCCTCATGTTTCGTCTGATGGTAGGTTATGTTTTTTAAAGCTTGCATGACATTTTTTATTATAGTAATAGTAACAGTGCAGTTTCTCATTGAAAACCATATGCTTATGAAACATAATTCATTAAAGTAATATTTTCTCAAAAGAACTATTAATCTGCAAACTAGGTATAATTTAAATTGCTTCTCCTAAGAGTATTTTGGTTGCATATATTTTTTAGTATATGTATAATTATGCATATCTTTGTATCCATCTCCTCAGAAATCAGATGTGTATTTTAGCAAATAATGGATAACTAATATCAAATTTAAATTTATAAAATGTTATATTAGTATGAATCTTTGATCATAAGAATTTTTTCTCATTTCCCACAGGAATCCTTTGTGTAGCTGATCATTGTCAGGGCCTTAGAGAACTGGCATTGAATTATTACATGCTAAGTGATGAACTTCTCCTGGCACTTTCAAGTGAGACTCATGTTAACCTTGAACATCTTCGAATTGATGTTCTGAGTGAAAATCCTGGACAAATTGAATTTCATTCTATTAAAAAACAAAGTTGGGATGCACTTATTAAACACTCCCCTGGAGTTAATGTTGTTATGTACTTCTTTTTATATGAAGAGGAATTTGAGACATTCTTCAAAGAAGAAACGCCTGTTACTCACCTTTATTTTGGTCGTTCAGTAAGCAAAGTCATTCTAGGACGGATAGGTCTGAACTGTCCACGACTAATCGAGTTAGTGGTATGTGCCAGTGGTCTTCAGACTCTTGATGATGAACTTATTTGTATTGCTAAACACTGTAAAAACTTAACAGCCTTGGGCCTCAGTGAGTGTGGAGTTAGCTGCAGTGCATTCATTGAGTTTGTAAGACTATGTGGGAGAAGGCTAACGCAGCTCTCTATAATGGAAGAAGTCTTGATCCCTGATGACGATTATAGCCTAGATGAAATTCACACTGAAGTCTCCAAATACCTGGGAAGAATATGGTTCCCTGATGTCATGCCTATCTGGTAATTGACTACCAAAGATTCTTAACATTTTTTTTAATTAATAAGATGAGATTCTTTCAGTCTATGCAAATGTAGATTTTAAGATATATTGGTGAAATATTTTAGGTAAAATAGTTTGCAAACTGTCTTAATGGATTATAGCAGAAACATTTGAAAAACTACGAGAAATTTGGGAAGCCAGAGATTTTCATAAATAGAGCACAGAGACTTGGTGGTTATATAGTTGATAGGCTAAAAACTACAGATGGTTTCTAGATGAGTTTCTTAGCCTTCTTTGGAGGTATATTTTGCCCAGCTAAATAAATTTATAATATTGAGTTTTGGACCCCTTAAATTATGTCATTTACAATTTTATATTGTTTTAATTGTTTTTGTCTCATTTTAGTATTAATATATTTTACAGATATGTAGTATTAAAAACTAAGAGTAAAGTCAAAATAAAGATACAGAGGCTGACTTAATTGTACTTTATTTTTAGCAATATTGTGATTTAATAAACAACTTTTAATTTCCAGTACACTTTGAATTCTACTTTCTTATGTTAAGTTGGGAGGAAATTGGCATTCAATTAAAATTAAATAATGCTAATTAATTTTAAGAAGATACTGTGATTGTTCATGGATTAAATACACTACTGAGATAAAATAGTAAATTTTGCAAAGTGTGTTTGGGAGGGAATCAGTGTCTACTGACCTACTGTTATGTATCAGAAACAATGTCATATCCTTTGCAGAAGTGATCTTATAATTCAATCAGGAACATGGCTAAAATTCCTAATGGCTATGCATTGACTTTAGGATGAATATATTTCTTTAGAATGATCAATAGAATCCTGCCAGGTCTGCCTTCTCCCTACTTTGTCCTCATTTTCTTCCCACCAAGCTGCCTCTTGCCCTTCTGTTCCCTTTCTCTTTCAGGTCCTTAAGACTGCCATGCACCCTCCAGTCAGAAGGCATTTTGTGCACATTAGTCTTTCTACTTACATTACTGTCTCCACTCCCTGGGGTCTTTCACTGGCTCAGGGGAGCCTCTAACTCTCAGCACTATGTGACTTCCCTTTGTGGTGCATTTGCTGTGTATGTGTCTGGTTGTCTGCTTATTCCATTGCACTGTAAGTAAGCTCCATCGGTGTACGGTCATTCCTGCTGTATTCCCAGCATCCAACATAATATTTAGCACCATAGTAGGCATTCAATACATTTTACTTGTGTACTTTCTTTTTCAAACTTGTTCCCCTAAATCTTCCCCCCATAATATCTTAAATTTCTAAGTTATCAGTTAAACTAAAAAATTAGAAGTACATTTATTATTTTCCAGTTTTGAATATTATTTTTATTCCCTAATATTACTTTATTTTATAAATGAGGTAACTGGTGATCATTTGCATAGATTGTTTATAAAATAGTTAATTATTAGTATTATTATAATTGCTATTATTATATTATAGCTATTATTAATATCAAACAGATCAGTTGACTAAAATGAGAAGTCCTGTACCCTGAACTGTGTTGATCATACACTGACAAACCTGTCTTCAACTTTCCCATTTATAACTTAAATTTTTTTCTTCTTCATAAAAGCAGTACATATCACAGGAGAAAACAGAAAATGCAGACAGGATAACAGCAAAACAAAATAAGACAACCGCAACAAAAACATTGCTTGCAATCCCGCTATTCAGAGATTTTTCTGCCAAAATTTTGATACATATTTTCCCCTTATTATTCACTAGGCATACATAAGACATTTTTTAGCTCTTTCTTTTAATCTATTTTTTTAGTTGTTAAATTTATTGAGGTGACATTGGTTGGTAAAAATTACACATGTTCCAGGTGTACAATTCTGTATTCCATCATGTATATATTACACTATGTGCTCACCACCCAGAGTCAGTTCTCTTTCTGTAACCATATATTTGATGCCTCCTCCCTATTCCCCCACCCCTTCACCCCCTTACCCTCAGGTAATCACTAAACTATCTACTGTGTCCATGAGTCTTTGCTTCTTTATTACTTTCAGTTTTTTATTCCACCTATAAGTGAAGTCATATGGTTCTTGATTTTTTCAATCTGATTTATCTAACAATATGATAATCTCAGGGTTCATCCATGTTGCCACAAATGGCTGTATTTCATCTTTTCTTACTGCTGAGTAGTATTCCATTGTGTAAATGTACCACATCTTCTTTATCCAGTCATCTATCAGAGGACACTTTGGTTGTTTCCATGACTTGGCCACTGTGAACAGTGATGCGATGAACATTGGGGTAGACAGTGTCCATATCTTTGCAAACTAAGGTTTTTAAGTTTGGGGGGTATATACCCAGAGGAGTAATTGCTGGGCCGTATGGTAATTCTATTCTCACTTTTTTGAGGAATCTCCATACTGTCCTCCATAGTGGTTGTACCAGTTTACATTCCCACCAGCAGTGTATGAGGGTTCCTTTTTGTCCACAGCCTCTCCAGCACTTGTTATCCCTTGTCTTGTTGATTATAGCCATTCTAACAGGTGTAAGATGGTATCTCATTGTGGTTTTAATTTGCATTTCCCTAATAAAGTTGAGCATTTTTTCATATATCTGTTGGCCATTTGTATGTCTTCATGGGGGAAGTGTCTGTTCAGTCTTCTGCCCATTTTTCAATTGGATTGTTCTGTTGTTGTTGTTGAGTTGTATGAGTTCTTTATATATTAGCCCCTTGTCAGAGGCACTTTTGGCAAATAATTTTCTCCCATCCGGTTGGTTTCCTTTTTACTTTGTAGACGGTTTCCTTTGCTGTGCAGAAGCTTTTTATTTTGATGTAGTCCCATTCATTTATTTTTGCTCTTACTTCCTTTGCCTTTGGGGTCAAGTTTATAAGTCCTCTGTGAACCCAAGTTCTATATGTTTAGTACCAATATTTCTTCTGTGCAGTTTATTATTTCAGTGCTTATGTGGAGATCTTTGATCCATTTTGAGTTAATTTTGGTGTATGGTGACAGTTTCCAATTTTCCCAGCACCATTTACTGAAAAGGCTTTCTTCATTATATATATTTTTTGCTTCTTTGTCAAAAGTTATCTTTCCATATATTTGTGGGTTTATTTCTGGGTTTTTTATTCTGTTCCATTGGTCTTTGTGTTCATTTTCCTTCCAATAACAAGCTGTTTTGATGATTTTTAAATCTATTTTTCAAAAGAATGTCTATGAAATTTTGATGGTAATTGCATTAAGTTTGTATATTGCTTTGGGTAATATGACCATTTTAACTATGTTGATTCTTCCAATTCATGAACATGGAATATCTTTCCATTTCTTTGTACCTTCTTTAATTTCTTTTAAGAGTGTCTTATAGTAACAAAGTCCTTCATGTTCTTTGTTAAGTTTATTCCTAGGTATTTTATTCTTTTTGTTGTGATCATAAAAGGTATTTCTTTTCCCATTTCTTTTTCTAAAGTTTCCTTGTTTGTATACAAAAATGCTATGGATTTTTGTACATTGATTTTGTATCCTGCAACTTAACTGTATTCATTTATGATTTCTAATCATTTTCTGGTGGGGTTTTTAGAGTTTTCTATATAAAGGATCATGTCATGTGGAAAAAGAGACAGTTTGACTCCCAATTTGGATGCCTTTTATCTCATCCTCCTACCTGATTGCAGTGGCTAGAACTTCCAGCACTATGTTGAATAGCAGTGACCCTGATTTTAGAAGAAAAAGTTTCAGTTTTTTTCCCATTCAGTATGATATTTGCTGAGAGTTTGTCAAATATAGACTTTAATATGTTGAGGTACTTTCCTTCTATACCTGTTTTTATTAAGTGTTTTGAGCATAAATGGATGTATTTTTGTCAAATGCTTTCTCTGCATTAATTAATGTAATCATATGGTTTTTATCTTTTATTTTGTTTATGTAGTGTATCGCATCAGTTGATTTGTATATGTTGAACCATCCTTGTGCCCCTGGGAAGTTTTGAATATTTTTAATTAAGAAAAAATTTTGAAATATTCTTACCTCTTAGTAAATTAGAATGAATACATTGTGATTTTATGTGGTGATTTTTTTTTAAAGTAGCACATTTTATATTACTTTCTTTAGAGACTGAACTTGTGCACATATTCTCACTACTGTACCACATTCTTTGTCATTGCAAGCTCCGAGCTCCATAAGAACAGGCATCTCATCTCATCTTTCACCTTTGAATTTAAACCTCTCAAAACGTGTGGACTATGTACATTAGTACACACTAAATAAATGCTAGTGGATCTGATATTACTGATTGAGAAATAAAACCAGTTTTTTAAGTCAATTATCACTATTGCAGCTTACATCATCTATACCTGGAGATTTCAGGAGAGGGCAGAAACAGCATGTAATAGGGAACTTAACATCTGATTAGAATCATAGAACAAACAATCGTCAAGGAAATGGCATAACTGAGATGGAAGGGTCAGGCTAATTGGAGATCAGAGTACCAGTAATGGTGGAAATACTGAGATAAACTTCCAGTCTCACCTGGTTTTAAAATATATATTTGGGGAAGCTCAGATGGCTCAGTGGGTTAAGCGCTCACTTTGCAGCCCCGGGGACTAAGGATCGAATCCTGGCCCGGCCTGTGCGGACCCATATGCTGAACTGGGAAGTGCCCCCAGTTCAATTCTCACCGGGGCGAGACCCTGGCCCAGTTCCTACCTTGTGCAGCCCCGTGCCCACCCTGTGGAATGAAACTATGTGAAAAAGCCGATGATGTGCAACTATGGAGACTATTCTGGGCCCTCTCCCTTCTCCCAGTCTCTGTATCCCTCTCTCTGCCAAAAACAATAAAAATAAATCTTTAAAGTATATATTTGAATGGTAAATGATAGAATGCCAGTGATGTTTGCATTAGAGGATAATGAAACAAAACAGCGAGGGACTAAAGAAGAGTTTATCCCCACACCCACCAGCATAAAGAGATAGTGAGTACTGGTACCCATGGCCTCTTTTACCTCAAATAAGGATTTGCTTCTCTAAATAGTGGTCTTTAGTGGCCCAGGAGTCAAACCTAGTGAACTCTGCACTGTGACTCTTAGAGCAAAACTCAGAGTAAAACCAATCAGCTCAATTCAATAGCCCTGGTTAGTTTGACTTTGTGTTGGTAAATTGAAGAGCAAACATTTTGAGCACAGCCAACAGCAAGATTGAGGAAATACAGAGTATTTTTGATACTTCATCTAATGAAAATGTCTTCCATTTACTTTGCAAATCCATGAAAAGTATTGGTTACCTAAGATTGAGGAGTCTAGGTGAGTGAAAGAATTTGATATTAGATGGATTTTGAGCTTTAGGCTTTTAAAAATATTTTAGTAAGCAAACTTGTCCATGTTAAGCATGTGTCAAAGGGTTCTGGAAAAGTTAGGATAATTCTGTGGGCACATGATATTAAATGGAGAGAATGGGAGAAAAGTTTCTGTTGGAGGTTATACTGAAAAAATGCAAAAACAGGGTTCCCATGTTTTTGTTTTTCCTTCCTTATAGCCTTGATGGCCTCATTTGTGTTGTACTGAAATATCAGGGAGATGGGAAGATTATAAAGTTATATGTATTTCTGTCAGTATGCTACTAAATGTGATAAATGTTGTCACAAGGATGCAAAAATTATTCCCTGTCTAGGCTTGGCCTTTTAACTTGGTACTTACTTAGTGCTACCATTAAATTGCTTCCCTGCAAAAAACTAAAAACATTTTCTAAGAAAAAAATAGATTTTGTTCACATTATTTACATCCAGCAAATGTACTACCTGACATCAAAAAATATAAGTATATGTTATAATCACTTTCAGGACAAAATAAATTAGTACTATTCTCTGTTTTTTAAACCTTTATAATATTTTAATCTAAGTGGAATATTTGACACTAAAAGAAAAGGAAACCTCAAAAAAACAAAAAAAGGCACTCTGATTTAATGCACCAGAGGGCGCTGTATTCTGTTTCTTCCTGAGAAGTCTTTTAGTCTCCAGGTGGCATTTCCATTCAACAGATGTGAGAGTGCTTGTGGAATGCTAGGCAGAAGGCCATTTTTGCTCTACCTCAGGGAAGGTCTCCATTCCAGCTAATGGGTCTGGTTTTTAAAACAGTCATTTCAGAAGGTTGATTATTTAGAAGGCTAAGCATGTATTTCATTGTTCAAACATTGTTGAGCTCTTTAAAAATTGCCTTTAAAGTCTGTGTGCTGTTTCCTTTTTGTGTGTTCTCAGTGGGAGCACAGCCTTTGTACTTGGAAAACAAATGTAATTTCTGGAAACAACCTACAGTTACTTGGCACTAAGGAGATGAATAAGGTAGATAATCAAACCAAACAATGCTTGTTACTATTTTCTCTTTTGTAACCAAAAAATTAAATTCTTAATTTGCTAGCCTTGTATAAGATGTTATGGCACAGCAGAGGATAGTATCTAATTGGGTATGAGAAATTATTAATACTAATTGTGTTGTATAGGCTGTAAATTATCTGAGAACCATCATTAACTTTTTCCTGCACTCACCTGCAAGTCCTATTACCTCTATAACATATTTATAATAATAAATACTCATGTAATTACTTCCCAACTGTTAAAACTACAGCATTAACAGTATTCCATGTCCAGTCCTGAGGTAACCACTGTTCATTATTTGTTTGATTTCCTTTTATATATTTGTATTACATACTTCCATGTTTCTGAAAATTATGTTTGGATTTAATTGTTTTGGCTTTACAAAAGTCTTATCATGCTATATTTGATCTTTTGGACTATTGTCACTTTACTCAAAATAATTGCTACTATTCATCCATTTTGTTATGTTAGCTGAGGTTCATTTATTATGACTACTGTGTGTTTTATTCTCAATTTATTTGTCCATCTCATTGTTCATGGGCATTTGAGTTGTTCCAGGTTTTGCTATGGCAAATGATGATGTCATGACATTCTTACACAGATGTCTTAGTAAACAACTGCAGCCACTTATCACCAGCAGGAAAGTTCAATTGCATTTTCCTCTAACACATCTACACTAAGAGTGGAGACATTCTGCTGGAGTTTTCTACATTCTAAAAGGACTTAAGAAAAAATTTCATGAAGTTTCCAGAATGATAAGTTCAACTTACACATTTCTTACTGACTGACCAAAACTTGAGCCATAATTATTTCTGGCCCTTTGAACATTTGTACAGTCTTATTTCCCCTTAGTACCTGTTGTCAGTATAACCAGGAAGATATAATATAGAAAAACAGTGATGCATCGAAATAAGTAGCTATGCTATGCATGTGGCTAGATGAGGCTGATTGACATGGTTTCATGAGATACTTCAGGTTAGGCTAGACCTCATTCTCTTTCTAATACTCCCTGTAATGCAGTCGTACTGAAATTTAGAATGTTACCTATTTTCTTAGATTGCCATCATTTATTACCTAGAAGATCTACCACTTGTATAGTGTGGGAGCGTGTGGGTATAAAGACCAGCAACTTCTGTCATATTCATGCAAGCAGTTAACAATTTAACCAATGTGACAAATCTGAGGATATTGCTGAAATTCTTAACAACCTTAATTTAAAAGAAGCCTCCATCTTATTCAGTTAATATTGTGTGTGTGTGTCTGCCATTGTACAACACTCTATACTTGTACCATAAAAACAGCTTCAGCTTTTATTGTTTTCCAAGCAGAAATCTAGTTTCAGAAGCATTAAAAGTACATTCTGAATCAGGTTTATTTATCCTATGTATTTAGGACTAAGAAATGTTTAAAACAAGCAAAAAGATACTACCCCAGATCTCATAGGTATCAGAAAGATCAGTAAGCCCTGAGAAGTTAGTAGACATGCAAAAACATCAAAGTGGCAGTGAGTTGAAATCAAAATACTGTTTTCTTTCTTGCATTCATCATGCTTCTGTTTGAGCACAAATTTCTTGAAAAGCAGGCTATGAGTTCAGGCTTTAAGCAGTGGCTTTGTATCTAGGAGATTTGGTCATTTGTCTTCCACTTACAGGTACACAGTGGGATTGCTCAAGTCACAGTTTTCAATGTGAATGTGGGATTGTATGCCAGGATAAACTTTCTGCAAGGGCAGGACAGTTCCCAGTTTTTCTCCCTTCTTTATAGAACCTTTATATTTAATTGGCTTAATGTAGAACATTTTAATACAGAAACCTAAAAGAAAAGAAGAAGTAAAGTTATTCATTATCTGGGTTTTAGTAGCCTTGAATCAGAAATTCAAAACACTAAGAACAGAAAAAAAAGGTAAAAAGAAAGGAGGGTTGATTGAACTTAATGAGGAATAAAAGAAAATGATAAAAATTATATCATTAAAAAAACACAAAAATTGCAAGATGCCACAAAAGAATAGATTCAAATTAAAATTTAATAAAATTGAAGAATAGCAGGAATATACTAGGTAGCTAAGAAGACTAACTCAGAACAATGTTAACTCTAAAGATAAGTCTAAGATATATTTTAATTAAACTATTAGACTTTAAAGACAAGCAAAAATGGAAATAACTGGCACAAGAATACTAATGTTTCTAAATACCAAAGGAAAAATATTTTATAAATAAAGAAGACCCATCAAATGGAGAAATAGAGAGTTAATATAATACCATGATTAGGACATAAAATAATCTGACAGTGTTGGGACCAAATATATGTTATATCTATAAATGTTAGCTCTTCTTTTAAATAGATTCTCTTACTGGCTTGAAAAGAAAAACCCAATTCTATACTGTATACAGTAAAACACAGTAATTGAAAAATGCTAAAAATTAAGGCTTGTCAAGAAAATGGAAGCCTAAAGGAAAGTAAGGGTTATGATTCTGTTACCGGAGAGTAGAATTCAGGCCAAAAGCCACTGAACCAGGACAAAGGAGGACAATTTATAATGCAGATCCAATGAGGATACAACAGTTGCAACTATGCATGTGCTAAATAACACAGAAACCATCTGTATAAAGCAGAGACTACAGGAGATTTAAGGAGAAATAGAAACCCACTAGTAATAGAAGACTTCTAACACATTTTGTTAGTCAAATAGGTCAGGTGGACAGAAAATATAAGTAAGGCTATAGAATTGTGAGGTCTAACATGGTAGCTACATGTGGCTAATTAGCATTTAGAATGTAGCTAATCTGAATTAAATGTGCCTTAAGTATTGATACACACTGGATTTTGATCACAGTACAAAAAAGGTAAAATAATTTTTATATTAATTACATTTGGAAAGGAAAATATTTTAGAGGTACTAGGTTAAATAAAATACATTATTAAAATTAATTTCACCTGTTTCTTTTTACATTCATTATGTGTCTACTAGATAATTGAAAATCATGTGGCTTTTATTATATTCCTGTTGGATAATACTGGTATAGAAGATCTAAACAAAATTGATGTGTCTTATGTGCATATATTAAACAGAATATGAGCAATACCTTTACACTGAAAACTAATAAAACAACTAATATAACAACGTAAAAAACCTATATACATGGAGGATGTAACGTTTTCACTGATTGGAGGACTCATTATTTTTAAGATATCAGTTCTTCTCAATTTGATCTATATAATTAATGCAAATCCAGTCAAAGTCCCAGTAGGATTTTCAGTGGAAATTGACATTTTTGGCAATGCAAATGACCAAGAATCCCAAGGCAGTCTGAAAGAAGAACAAAGTTGGAAGATTTATACTATCAGATATCAAGGTGTATTTTAAAGCTATTGTAATTAAGAAAGTGTGCTATTTGTGGAAGACTGACAAATGACTGATGAAACACAACAGAAAGACCAGAAACAGACCCACATATATTCAGACTCCGATTTATGACAAGATACTGAAGTGTGGTTGAGAAAACCTGGTTCTCGTCAAATTAATGGTACTGAGTCAATTAGATATCAATACAGTGAAAAAAATCTCGACACTTATCTCATTCTTTACCCAATTACAGCTGGATTGTAAATCTAAACATGAAGCAATAAAGCTTGTAGATGCAAAATATAAAACTGAAAGCAACAGAAACAAAACCTCATGGAATAGTCAATAGTTTAGTGGTTGCCTGAGAGTGAGCGGGGAGGAGAGGAGAGAAGGAGGAGGGAGGGGGAACTAAATATATGGTGATGGAAAGAAAGCTGACTCTGGGTGATGAACACATAATGTAACACATAGACCATGTTATGTAGAATTGTACACCTGGAACCTAGGTAATTTCAATGTCACCCCAATAAATTTTTTTTTAAAAAGCTTGTAGATGAAAACAGGGAGAATATCTTTATAACTTCGGAGATAGGCAAATGTGCCTGAAACAAGTAAAAATGTATTAACAATAAAGAAAAAATTGGGCTGCATTAAAAACAAGAATTTTGTTTAGCAAACATTAAGAAAGTAAAAAGATAACCCACGAAGTGGAAGACTATATATATATTTGACAAAGGACTTGAATCTAGATTATACAAAAAGCTCCTACATACCAAAAAGAAAATGACAGGCAAAAAAGATTCAGCAAAATACTTGAATAAGCACTTCACACAAGAATGTACTTATTATCAATAAATATGAAAAGGTGCTCAATTTTATTAGCCACAGAGAAATGCAGATTAAAGCCAAATGAGGTATCACTAACTACAGACTCATCAGAATGGCTGAAGTGAGAAAGGTAAACAGATAACACCAAGTATTGTGTATGGAGCAACTGAAACATTCATATACACCTGGTAGGAGTGTAAGTTGGTTGGCGCTTGCACTTTGGGAAATTGCTAGTATCTGCTAAAGCTGAAGATACACATATGCCAGTTGCTGAGGAGATTGATTCTCAGTATGCAACTGGGGAAGTTAACCACAGGGTGGATTTGTGGATGCGCTGGGCCCAGTATAAGATGGACCCTAGTGAAAAACTGCATTGACTACCTGACCCTGGTCTGACTGGTGGGCCCATAGTGGTCTTTTGAGTCTCCAGGAATTAGTGTTCGTTTTGAGTGAGTATCCAATAATCTCTGAAAAGCCTAATTATTTTTTCTGCCCTGATGTACAGTCATTCTGCTGAATGGTTGCAGTCCCTTTGGGGACCTGTACATCTTTGGCTCTGTGACACAGGCCCTCCTCAAAAGGACTCAGCCTTCCTTTCATTCAGAGGACTCTGGTTCTGTGAACTGGCTCAAGTCTAGGAATTGGGGATGAGGAATGACCCATTATTGTGATAATTAAAGTCAGAATTTTGTTCATCAGACCTAGAGTGTTTCCATTTACACAAATCAAATAAGGCTTTAGTAGGTTGCTCATCTATTTGGTTCCAGGGTCACCATGATTAACTAGAAAATGCCACAGACCTCTGCACTTCAGATGAACCCGATTACTCCTTCAACTTGGCTATGCCAACCTCGTAACCATGCCAACCTTGGCCTTGGCTACTAGTGAATTCCGTTCAGTGGCAACAATTTCTCTTGTCATTGCAGGCCTAAGCCACTGAGTATAGCTCTTCAAGGACATAGGCTCCCTCACAAGTGTTTGTTACAGGCTTGGTGAGGGGAATGTCCATCAGACCCATTTCCAATAGGAATGCAGATTTATGTTCATTAAAAGACACGTACAAGAAAGTTCAGAGCAGCATTTTCATTATCACCTAATGCTGGATACTACTCACATGTCCACCCAGAGAAAAATGATTAAGGAGATGAAGATATATGCATGAAATGGGATTCTATCGAAAGCAATAGGAATGCAGGAATTAAAACTACATGTAAATATATGGATGAATCTCACAAACATCATGTGGCATGAAAGAAGCCCTCACTACAAAAGACTACATGCTGCTTAATTCTGTTCATTTGTATATCATTTTCAAGAACAGGCAAAACTAATATATGATGGGAAAGTGGTTACGTTTGCTGGGAATAATGACAAAAGGTAGCACCAAGCATCTCTGGAATATTGCTGGGGTTCTTTTTCTTGATCCAGGTGCTTTGTGAAAATTGATGGAGCTGTACACTTAAGCTCTGTGCACTTTTCTCTGTGTACCTTACATCTCAATAGAATTAAGGCAGCCACATAACAAGCCCAGTACCTGAAGTACTAGGAGGCACAGCTTAACCAAGAATACAGAGGCCTTTGTAAATACTTCACTGTCAACTCTTACAGAAATGCCAACATTTCAAACTGTGAGAGTCTGGTAAATAAAAGTAGCTATTCATGACAGTTAATATTGCTGAACATGATTTTATTTATAGATTGTTAAGCAAAACCACACGGACCACAGAAAGAAAGCGCTTCATCAGCGGTAGAATTAGGTGAAACGTGTGCATAATGATGATTTGAGGGAAAGAGGTGGAGCCTCTTTGAAAATGCATTTGCTATTTTGGTGTGGTACCGGATGTCCTTCATGTTCTAGGTTTTTACCATTCTGAAGGAAGTAGGAGACTTCTATGTAAGGACTATGCGTTCAATAAATAAACCTCTCTATGTGTGCCCCAGGCATATGCACCACTTCTTACCTCTCCCGGATATCTGAACACCATTATTGATGGCATTTTTGTTTCTATAAGGTTTCTCCTGGCCCACAATCATTCCGGTGAAAGGTGCGTACACAGTAGATCCATCAGAGCACAAGACATCCACGCCCCGGTGAGGCCTGTGGGTTCTGGGATGTAGAAATGAGTAACAAGGATCAGATTGAGGGACTGTGTGGGAGGTTTATTGCCCAGGAATGTGGTGTTAGCACTCTGTTCCTAGACTAGGATATCAAAAATCGAAACTAGTATAATAGAACATGTTGGGATGTCCCAGGTCTCCTCTCTCTGCCCACTTTTAACCTTCCTCCCTGAGGGTAGTAATAACCATATTATAAAGAGTAAGGCATTTAAGATAGTATTTGGTACTTGAGAACCTTTAAAAAATATGAGCTAGTATTTATGGCATTTGGGGGAAATGAGGCAATCCATGTAAGCATATTTTATAGCTATCTGAATCTTGACCCCTTTAAAGACCACTTAGAAAAGAGATGTCTTTCTGTGGGAACCTATCATAAAAGAATCATATTATCCTAGTCTTATTTTTCACTCAGTGATCCAGAAGCTATTATAAGCATCACTTACTATAGATGTTAATACAGTGAGTGATACCTCCTGGGTTTATTAAAGTATATGGAGGGGAAGCCAGGATGGCTTAGTGGATTGAGCACTTGCCTTGCAGCCACAGGGTCCAAGGATTGAGTCCCAGGACCCATGTAGACCCATATGCTGAAGTGGGGCATTCCTCCCATGTGGGAAGCCCCTGGTTCGCAAGTGTGTGCTTCCCAAGTGGGAGGCCTACAGTTTATTCCCCACCCTGCGCAGCCTCACATCCACCTGTGGAATGAAACTATGTTGAAACTAATGATGTATGGCTGTGGAGACTGCTTTGGACCCTCCCCTTTCTCTCTCTCTGTCTCTGTCTCTGTCTCTCTGTCAAACAATAAAATAAATCTTTAAAAAATAATAATAAAATAAACTATGTGGAGCACAGACATAAAATTCTAGATTGTGAGATTTTTTGAGGTTATCTCCAGCAATCCTCACTGTTGTCATTATGCCCATTCTTGCCAGTCTCTTATCCTTTCTAATAAGCTACTACCTGAAAATCAGATTTATTAGGATTGTTAGAATTGTGGCTAAAGT
This sequence comes from Craseonycteris thonglongyai, assembly GCA_004027555.1. Classification (NCBI taxonomy): domain Eukaryota; kingdom Metazoa; phylum Chordata; class Mammalia; order Chiroptera; family Craseonycteridae; genus Craseonycteris; species Craseonycteris thonglongyai. The sequence goes on from PVKE010013674.1 coordinate 30,712, forward strand.
AACATTGAGCAGGTTCCAAATGAAGAGCCAGTAAATTATTGAACAAGTCAAGTGCAGAAACTTTAGGGTATGAACTAATTGTGTCTTAATTTTAGCAATTAGAGATCATTCTTCCATATTTTGCATCTATTAGATATATCTCCAAGTACTGGAGGTTGCTTTGTGAGAAGTATCTGTATAAGCGAGAGTTCCACTAAATTAGGATGAAAATAAATAATGCAATTGGACACATGGCTCTTTCATCAGAGGAGTGTATTCCCAAGGTGGTATTGTGCATTACTGAAAATTCACAAATGTGCCCCTTGTAGCCTGGAAGAGATTGCCTGCTTAGGGCCAAACTCTGGTGGTCAGCTCCCAGAGCCCAGGTCAGTGAACTATGGTTGGTTTCATAGGAAGAAGATCCAAAAGCCTGAATCTCGTCTAGCCTTCACCATCTCCAACTGTGTTTGGTAGGCCCCTTAACCCTTTGGTACCTCAGTTAAAGTTCCTCATCTATAAAATGGGATAATCATGTTACCTTAGGAAAAAACGGGTAAGTCAATGTGTGAAAACACTGAGCGAGAAAACGCTCTGTTTGCTCCCCTTTCTCTTTTCCTTAGCCCATGCTTTGTTCCCGATTCAGAGCCCATACTAGAAGCAGTTTGGAAGTTGCTTCGAAGACAGTCATGTAACAGGTTTCATCTCTGAGTTTTCCTGCTGTCAAAGGGAGATGATCATGAGCCCTTGCGGAAACGTAGGGCAAGGACACTAAACAAAGAGGTTAAGAGCTGAAAGAATTTATGGACATTTGTGAAACCCCCTACCTTTGAGCAGTGTACTGGCCACATCCATGGCTGTCACACGTCCTGACCTCATTGAAAGACTTGCCAGCACATATATTGGCCCATGGGCCAGCCAGTGCTGAAAAGGAGAAACACAAGAAACAGTTTTCCTGACCTCACATACTTCCAGTCTCCATTTGCCTTATAAGCCTCCCAGTGGATTCTGAAAATCCTGTTTTTACTATAGTTTTTTCCCCTAACTTTCTGTAGTTTTATGGGATGGTCTTTCTTTAACTCGTGATTCAGATGTAAACTTTTGCCCTGGCCACCAAAGTCTGTTTTCTGACATATAGAGTATTTGTAAATGTGACTATTAGGGTTAATCTCCATCATTATAGTTTCAAATTATCCACTAATAAATGCTATAAATTGTGCTTTTCAAATTTTCTTTGTTCATTGCTTGGCATGAGGATCTCTGTGTTTATGTTTAGGAAAATAATCAAACAGAACTCCAGAAATCTGAATGTATAATAACTTTGAAATGTTTTCTTATTAGTCTTAACAACCAAATCCAAGAAACTGTTTGAATTAAAGGAGAAACAAGCTCTGAACTCGCAAAGTTTATTTAACACTAAATAAATCTGTTTCATATTTGCAAACATGGAAGAGAGAGATTCTTAGAAATAAGAACATGTCGAACCAATGTAGCCTAGAGTGGAATGAGGGAGGTGGCGGGAGGGAATAAAAACAATCACATAAAAAGTTATGAAGCAGTAAAATATGAAGGAAGGGACGGGCTCTCTGTATTTTGTGCAAACTTTGTTCTAAGTGCGACTTTTCTGTAATAGAGTAAGCACTTGATAAATGTTCAACTGAATTCTGTTTCCCCGAATTTCCAATGTTAACATTCACAGAGAGATGCACTTAGCAAACTCATCCTGTCACTTCAAAACAAACCAGCAAAAACAGAAGCAAAAACAAGAACCTATGAATTAGAATTATTGACTTTATTTAACCATAGTTTATTATTCATTGCTGTCTGTGCCCTACAGAATATGGTCATTAAGCATAGTCTTTAATATACTTCAAAAGGATGGATGTCAAAGGTTTTATACCTTGGCACCACGCTTCAAGTCAACACCTTGATCAAGACATAGTATCATCATCACTTTGGCAAGTAATATTTACCCTTGGGAATTGTGGCACAGACTAGACAATTTATTAGTATATTCAGTTGTCTCTCCCACTGTGACTATTAAGGGAGTGCCCCCCTCGTCTTCATCCACACCAGTCTCTGTTATCAGAAATTTTCTAAATCAAATTTTTACACAAACTTTTATTTTTCTAATTATGTTCCAATTAAGTCCCAGAACAAGATCAAAAAACTTTTCTTAAAGTCCTCCCATTCCCCATTTGTTTCCCTCATTAAAGGACCAGAACACCCAAGTGAAGATCATTGAGGACCTTCCCCCCTTGTATCCTTCTTACTCCATTTTTAGTAAACATATTCACTTGTTTGTGTTGTTCTTGTGCTGTTAATGACTTTAAAATCTATTCTTGAAATAAGTTTTTAAAAATTAGCCAAGATTCTAAAATAGTATTTTTAACTTACCCGTTGACACCAAAATAGTCAAAAGGAGGACTTCTGGGGAAAACATTTGGCTTTTACTTCCCTGTGATGCTTCTTCCTCTGCCGAGTGTAATTGCTACCTGCTGTCTTTGAAAAACATTCAGATTTGAATAAATATTTTCTAACTATTTAACCTTAGCATTCTGCATCTCTCATTTCTTTAATTAAGAAAAAAAAATATGAGAATGGAGCCAGTCCAACTTAATACTCCATAGATAGCTATTTGGCTCATATGCAGGACCTACATATAAACTTTTGAACTAAAGAAGAAGCTAATTTTATTGGAAACATTGATTAAATATTAACAAAGTGATAAGGCTCGGTGAAGAGTGACTGTCCTCAGGGCTGTGGCTTCATGAAATAGCATATATTTGTATACAGTAAAATTTCAAAACTATGCACAGTCTAACTTTAGGATAATAGTGACCTTTGAGGAGGGAGGGAAATAAAATTGTGGAGAGATATACAGGGGGCTTAACTCTAAAAGACTACAAAAAATGAAAAATATCTGAAGTACATACCGTATTTTCCGGCGTATAAGACGACCGGGCGTATACGACGACCCCCTAATTTTACAGTTAAAACATCGGTTTAGGCCTATATTCGCTGTATAAGACGACCCCCCACTTCCGAGGCTGTAGTCTTATACAGCGAATATAGGCCTAAACCTATGTTTTAACTGTAAAATTAGGGGGTCGTCTTATACGCCCGGTCGTCTTATACGCCGGAAAATACGGGTATATAAAAATATTTCTTGATTATTGAAGGTAGATACATGGGTACTAGCTATATTACTCTATGTATTTTTCTGTAAATGTCAATCATATATTAGCATCTCCTTTTTGTGCTTAATAGCAGATGAGGTTCTGGAATTTTCCCCCTAAACATCCCCATTTAAGTGATTTGTCAGTAGCTGCAGGAGACTGAGGTTGTGGACCCACTTCCTGCAGCCACATCCTTGTCATGTCTCACAGGGGCAGAGGGGCTTCCCTAACTTTTGATCTGTGGTTCAGCTATATAATGCACTTTGACCAATAAAACAAGGCAGAAGAGACATTGCATCAGCAGAGCAGGAGCCCTGTGTGGCCTTGTGACTTTCTGTCACCTTCTTGAAACCTGTTTGGTTTTTTTAGCTGGGGACTCCTGGGTGAGAGGGCATGGAAATCATTTCTTCAATGTCTTCGATCTTGAGTTTGATCTGCAGTTTGGAGGTCTTTGTGAAAGAGACGGGCCAATGTGCTTTGCAAAGGGTTGTTGGCCTGGGTGACCTGACTTAACACCGGAGCTGCCTCCCTCTCCCCTCCTGTGTTTCACTGGAAGAAACCTACCTAGAAACAGCAGGCTATGTTAAGCTACTGATTTATTAACCAAATGCATTCAGAATCCTGCATGTCAAAATGATGTACAACTATGAAGAGTGCTCTGGGCCCTCCCTCCTCTCTTTCTCTTTTTCTCTCTCACCTCTCAAACAATAACATAAATCTTTAAAAAATAATAAAAATAAGGTGACTATATCAATTTACATTCCCACCAGCATTTAATAAATCTTCCAATTTCTCCAAATTCTCACCAACACTCGTTATTTTAATGTCTTTTTAATTGTAGCCATCCTCATAGATGTAAAGTGGTATCTCACTGTGGTTTTGAGTTGAACTTCTATATCTTTCTTGTGCATGTTGCCTGCCCATTTGTATACCTTAGTTGGAGAACTGTCTATTTAAATATTTGGCCAGTTTTTATTTGGATTACTTGTCTTTTCATTGTTGAGTTGAAAGAGTTCTTTATAATTCTGAATACTACATCATTGTCAGATAAATGATTGGCAATATTTTGTCCCATTATGAAGTTTGACTTTTCACTTTCTTGACAGTGTTCTTTAAGGCACAGAAGTTTTTAATTTTAATAAAGTTTAATGTATTCTTTTTTTTTTTCCTTTGGCTGCTTGTGCTTTAGGTGTCGTATCCAAGAAACCATTGTCTAATCCAAGGTCATGAAGATTTAAGTCTATGTTTTAATCTATGAATGCTATAAGTTTATCTATTGCATTTAGGTCTTTGATTAATTTTGAGTTAATTTTTGTATATGGGATGAAATAGGGGGTTCAAATTCATTTTTTTTGAATGTAGATATTTTAGTTCTCTCATCATTTGTTAAAAAGACTATTTCCCCTATTTAATTTTTTTGGGGGCACCCTTGTCAAAATTGAATTAGCCATTCTATTTCAATTATGATTTCCTGCTTCTCTTTTTCTTGATATGTTTATCTTCTACCAATAGCATACAAAGTTGATTAATATAACTTTAGTAAATTTTGAAATCAGCAAGCGTGAGTCTCCCAATTTTTTCAAATTGTTTTGGTTATTCTGGATCTCTTGCATTTCCATGTGAATTTTTAAATCTACTTGTTATTTTCAGAGAAAAGAAAAAAGGTGAAAGGCACCTGAAATTTTGATAGAGATTAGTTAGACCTGTAAATCAATTTGGAGAATATTGCCATCTTAACAGTATTAAGACTTCCAGTCCTTGAACATAGGACGTCTTTTCATTTATTTAGGTCCACTTTAATTTCTTTCAGTATATTTTGTAGGGTTTTTTTTTTTTATTCAAACTCTGCACTCCATTTACGAAATGTTCTCCTAAGTATCTTATTCTTTTTTGATGCTGTTATAAATGAAATTACAGTGTTCCCTCGCTACTTCGCGCTTCATGTTTTGCGGCTTCAGTGCTTCGTGGGTTTTCCCAAAATATTCATCCAAAAATAAAAATGAAAAAATACAACCATGTCGGCAGCCACATTGCGGAAAGGAGCGTTGTTTCATGTGGATGCGCGAGAGAGAAGGATCCCTGCATGTCAAACAAAGAGATGAGTTGACTCAGAGCACATCCCACGGGCTCTCATAAAGGCGCGGGATTGGTTTCTGGTGCGACATCAACCAATGAGAGGACGAGTGGCTTTATCCCTGTGAGCTGATTGTCTGCGCATCATCGCAGCCTCACCTAGCATCTTCTCTTGTTGTAGCTCGCCAGTCTTGTCCATGATGTTGACTGTCCCGCATACTGTATTTTAGTGTTGTGTTGGC
>PVKE010013675.1:0-36179 GCA_004027555.1 Craseonycteris thonglongyai
TGTTTGAATTTGCAATCCCAGGTTTACAGTAAAAAGTGAACAATATTATGTGGAAAGAACTGGAGGCTGCCAGGGAGAGCGTGTAACAGGGAACCCAATTTAGTAAACGCTGCTGAATGGATGAATGACTCTATTAGAAGAATGCAGCAGGGTTGTTCCTGCAACTTCGTCTCTGGAAGACCACAGATGATGTCTATTATATCCCCATGCATCAGCCATTACCTTGGAAACAGGCCATCCTGACAGCATGTCAAGGAAGTTGTTAAAGGGAATTATTTCAGCCAGAAGAGATCTCTGCAAAGCAATCTGTTCCAGCCTACTGTGTCATGGAGTGGTCCCCGTGTCCCTAGTTTTTGCTGGAAATGCAGCAGCAACCAGCGTGAAACCTACACCTGTCATGAGCTAATGTGCAATTCCTGCCAAGGTTTGCACTTGGGTTCCATTAACAGGGTAGAAGAGACCTTCCTGGGAAGTGTGTTAATGTTTAACCCTTTACCCACAAATATTCTCATTCTCTCTCTCTCTCTCTCTCTCTCTCTCTGTCTCTCTCTCTGTCTCTCTCTCTCTCTCCTTTTTATGTGTGTTCAATGGGAAATGTCCCATTGCTAGGAAAGACCTATTTGATTTGTTGAAATATCTTAAAGTTATTTCTAATTATATAAGTGATACATAAATACATTGTTCTTATAAACAAAATCAGAAAATTTCATGGAAGACTGAAGTCTCTGTTAACAACTATCCCAAAATCCTGGGGCCCTTCCCCCATATTATAGAGGCAGTCTAAAGTTTTTCAGTCGGGTGTGTAGCCTTGCAGACCTTCATGAGTATGTATATGACTTTCTAAATTGGTAACCTCTTTTCAGCCTAAGGCATTTTGACCTTCTATGCTGACCACCAGATTGCCTTAACCACTTTGGTGTCCTATGTTGCCCAACGTTAGGTCTGCAAATCATTTGTGGACCAAGTTAATAATCCCATTACTAACATCCTCATAATCTTCAAAGCTTTTTGTAACTTATATTCTTTCTGTAGGATAACAAATGAGTGTATTTCAATTTCTTACCATTTCTGTGTGTGCCAGACTCCATGCTCCCGATCCAGGAGTTTGCTGCTGAAGACACAGATAAAGCCATCACTGGCAATGGGAATACTTTCCTTTAACAGGTCTTGAAAGACTGAGATAAATGCAGATTTGATTTTTTTCTTTTAATAAAAATATAACAATACCACACTATATGCTCAACATCCAGAGCCAGCTCCCCACCACCACACACTCAGTGTGCCCTCCCTCCCTTCCTCCCCCTCCCCCGCCCCCCCACCCTTCCCTCTCCCTCACTCCCAGGCAACCACCAAACCACTGACCTTGTCCATGAGTTTTTGTTTCTTTGTTACTTTGTTTTATATTCCACCTATAAGTGAAGTCATATGATTCTTGATTTTTTCAGTCTGACTTATCTTGCTTAATTTGATGATCTCAAGGTCCATCCATGCTATTGCAAATAGCAGATTTTTTTTTTTACTATTAATGAAAACTCTTCTATGATCACATCTAACAATACCATTTACAGATTCTTAAAAAGTCCTCAAAGGTGACCCTAAAGGACAAGTTGTTATGAGTTTTCTCATCTTCTTTAGACATCTTGGACAGTCATCTCTTGGACAATTCAGTTTACTGAAACAAAACTTTTGAGTTACAAGAGAATTCTTTAATAAGCTTCTTATATTTTAATTTGCCTTTTATATTCCTGTCCAGGCTCAGAAACTTTCAAAGAAAAGGCTTCCCAGTATTATATCACTAAGGAAACCAATGGTTTCTTTCTTTCTTTTTTTTAATTCAATGAATCTATATGCTCAAATTTCTCACTTTATATACTGAAATCCCCTAAAATTATAATAAAAATTTCTCTACCACTAAATCTGGTTTTATTTAGCTTTATATGAAGGTCAAGTTTTCCAACCTTTGCATGTATTTTTCTCAGTACAGCCTGTACATGGTAAATTGAGTTAACACCTCCTTTCTCCCTAGGCTGGTTAAGTGCACAGGCCTTTGAGTCCTGGCTCCATCACTTACCAGCTGTGGCCTGGGTTGTCATTTAAAACTTTGAGCACAATGTGAATTAGTAAATGGGATATTGATGGTATCTATGTTGTAAGTGTATTGCAAAAATTAATGAGACAATGTACATAAAACATAATGCCAGGCACATAAAGCTCAAAAATGAGGACAAGGATGATGAAGATGACAATATTTGGAATTTTGGAGAAAGCACCAGGCAAGAAGCTGAAACAGGAGGTTTGGTGGCTGGGAGCTGGGAGCTGTATGGGTGGGAAACAATTGTACTTTCCTCCTTCCCCAGTTATGCACAGTGATGCTCTCCTTACATGCCTACAAGTAATGAGCCCTGAATTTGTCCTTATGCTTGTAGGATGCTTCCTAGAAAGCTTCAAGGCCAAGACCTACAATAGACAAGATTTCCTAAAAATACAGATTTTCCTCTAAATTAGGTGGAATACTCTTCAAACCCCTCCCTCATGCCTTGTTCTTACTGAAAAATTGCACATCATAGTTTTAAGGGAGCTTCCTGGGTCTACTTCAGTAGAACAGATTTAAGAGTCCTCCCCATCATTGGCTATTCACTGAAAGTTGATGTTGACAACAGGTCTCAGAGACAACTGATGAAGGAAGTTAAAAATGATCACAGAACTCAAGACCTGTGAGCACCCTGATTTAGCCTGAGTTGCTAAAAATGCAGTCTCGGTCTTCAGAAGGTTTCCTTATTATGTGTATCAGCTGCTGAGAATTTTCTGAGAAATCACTATATAAATCAAGAGAATGGAAAGAGGGTAAAAATGTCACCCTGAAAAAGGCATTTCTCTAGCCCAGATATTTGGTGACTGCCAGAGTCAATATAGTCTATTGGTAGATTTCAGGCCAAACTGATGTGGTTGACAGCAGTATTGAGGCCGAGTGATTTCCTCTTTTTTTTAAAAATTTTTTTATTCATTTTCATTTTCTCTCTTGGCCGGAGCACCTGAAAACCCATGAAAACTATTGTGCTATGCTAGTGGTTTTCAAGCATTTTGAATTTTTTGTTATTTTTCTTTATCTAACACCCCAATCTCTAGGCAGGGCCTGGAGGTGGTGAAACAGACACACAAAACACAGCCATAGAACACAATTTGGAAACCAGTGTGATAGCTTTATCCAAAATCCAAATGGGCAGAAAGAGGATAGCATTTGACTATGGGACTGGTGGATATTTCCCAAGGTGGATTTGCTGTACCACTTGACTGATGGCAAGCAGATTCTCACCTCACAGGAAACAAGTTGTTTTTTACCAAGCAATGGAATTTTTGAATAGTTATCAGACAGGGTTTCCTCCTTGGTCCATTCCTCTCTTGTTTAAGTTAGATAAGCGGAGCTAGGGCCACATTGCTGCCATCTCCTGAAAATTCTTTATCTAGGAGGAAACCAGTGTTCCTCAAAAGCATGTTTTATCATTGACCTAGAATTCCTGGAAATCTTTGTCCTCATTTATTTGTAGACTAAAATTCATGCAAAACCTGGACAAGGAGTTTGTTTTATTCTCATTTAAAAGCTTCTGGTAGTTCAAAAGATGCAGGGAAGGAGGATGGAGAAGGATCAAGGGCACTGTTATGGAAAGGAGGGACAGAGACTGTGAACCTGGAAAGGACAGTGACAGACTGACTCCTCAATTAACACAAAGTGGGGGTGAGTAGAGAGGAAGGGCAACTGGAAGCTGACTGAGATGTCCCAGAAAAATGGGGGTCAACTGGGAAATCCCAGGATTGAGTTTCCCTGCAGAGGGAAATTGCTTCTCAGCTCACTGGGGCACTGATCAAGTATGTCAGCATCTATTCCAAACACAGCAGAATATTTAGTCTGCATGGCCCGAAGCAAGGGATTGGGATCAATGTTTGGGTTATAATGTAATTCAGAGCCACTGTATTTCCTTCTACATGGAACATATTGGTGTCATGAGAAGAGAGGATGAACAAAGCCATCTTATGACCTACTCCAAAATCAGTTCCCAGTAGCCATTTCTGCCACTCTCTTCTTGTCATCTCCTTTGAATAAAGGCAGGCACAGGAGACACTCCTGACCACGTGTAAGAAGGCCCTGGCCTCCAAGGCAAGTCTCTCCTGCCAGTAGTTAACTTATTCAGATAATGATGCCCTTCGACCTGAGTAGATTGATTTCTTCACTTGAGTGAAGGTGTCTGTGCTCTGTATGTCACAGTTGAGTAACTAAATAAGGACAATGCACGGAGCAAATTGGCAAATTTGATAAATGTGTTTGTGTTAACACACATCTTTCCCAAATAGATTGGCTATGGAATTGACTAGGTCTTGCTTGTGGTTGTTAGTATGTTTATTTTCTCAAATATATTTATATTTGAGAAGTCTTGCATTTCACCAAAGGGAGCCCAGCTCAACCTCTAGTGGATTGCTGTGAGCTTTTAGAAAGAGCTCCAAGAACACATCTACATTGTGAATATTTTCTTGATGCAGCCATTTCTAGTATGAACTCTGTGTTTTATATCCCTTTAGCATTAAATACAGTACTTCCTATGAAGATTGTGATGGATGGATGGGTGGATAGATTAATGGAAGGGAAGGAAGGAAAGGAAGGAAGGAAGGAATGAAGGAAGGAAGGAGGGAAGGAAGGAAGGAAGGGAGAGAGAAAGAAAAGCGGAAAGAAAAGGTGGAAGGAAAGCGGAGAAGGAAAAAGGAAAGGAGCGTGAAGAGCATGAAATGCAGAGAGAAAGAAAGAAGGAAGGGTCACATAGATAGTATGTGATGGAAGAACGGTTTTCGAACTTTTGAGTGGATAAGACTCCCCAACAGAGCTACTTCAAAGATGTAGATTTCTGAGCCCCACTCCCAAGAAAATTCAAATCAGCAATCTATATTCTCAACAAGTCCCTCTGGTGATTTTGATTCAGGTCATCTACAGGCCTCATGCTGAGAAATGTTGTTATAGAAACTGTGAATGTGACTCATAATCTTACCCTGTAGAGCATGAGAGTGGGTGTATCAGTCACTATAAATGTTTTCCAGAGTGACAGTCATCACTCTCTGTGGAGGAAAGTCACTTATGGAATTATACAATGTGCTGGTGAGGGGACAGCTAATTTCAGGGGAACTTAAGGGTGTATTGATCACCCAGAGGTCAGCACCTTTTATCTCACAGGGAACCTTGTCACTGCACACTTGACTTTTTTTTTTTTTTTAGATTCTTTGCCTTCCTTCAAGCCAACCATGTCATATGACATTATTCAAAGAACCAGAAAATATAATGTATCATAAATTGAAACTGTGTAGAAATGTCCACTGCTGGCGTTTGGCCTCTTATTCAAGATGGGGAGGTTATATAACCATGAGCTGCTGTTTGCCCTGTGCCTCAGCTCTTTTCTGGAACTCGTATTTCTTGCAAAGTAGAACCTGCCACTGACTAATAGGATTCGGATTCTTTTCCAGACATATTGATCCGTCGTCTGATCTTTCTCTGTCTTCACCTCCATACATCAACTTGTATAGGGCCCACCATTATGCAGCCATATCCACATCAGGCTATATGAGGTAGCATTTACCTTCTTCTGTGTCATCACTTGTAAGGGTTTTCTGTGAAAATGAAGATTTCTCCAACAAGTAAGATACTTTTGTGGCTGAAGTGCCTTCTATGGCCTGGCCTTTGGCAGTCACAAAAACTCCTCCTTGCGGCATCACGAATGTCTATTGCGTTAGGCTCTTTATGGTTGTCACTATCACAGAGGTCAGCAGAAGACTCCAAATCTCCAAGTTTGGTAGTTTGTCAGAATAGGAACCTGAAATGGCTCCTGGGCTCTTTTATCGGGAGGCCTCTTCTGTTTTTGTGGTCCTATGATCCAGTGGTGCTGTAATAGTGGTCTTTGATTTGGAACAGTATCATTCAGGATGGTGGCAGTTGGGTGTGGATGGGAAAAGTCTGTGTAGATTATTTTATGGGAAAGGCCTGCGGCAGCAAACTCTAGAGTACTAAATCCCACTTTGCTCAAAGGTGCCTGAGGAGTAGCAGCCTCCTGACAGCTTGAAGTATGGGGCGCTGGGTAATTGGCTTCCTCATTTAGTAATTTGTCTGCTTTCTTTCCTCTTCCTTTGCTTCCTCTCTTGTAAACTGATAGCCTCCTGCCTCTTCAATAGACTGATAGAGAGGGCCGGCTAAGGGAGGTGGCCAGCCAGAGCCCCAGGTGGATGGTCATTTGGAAAAGGACCCAGAAAATAACCATCTTTCTTCCCCCAGTTTTTTCTCTGGTTACCCATCTTGATTTTAGTTTCTCTTTTTGATTATCCCCTTATCTGCTATCACTACCCCCCCCTTTTATATTTTTGTTTACCTTTTATGAATGGATTTTTTCATTTTTGTATCTCTTTCTACTTTTTGTACCCTTCTTTTTTTACTTCTTTCTTTTATTTCCCTTATTCTATTTGCTTTCTTAGCCTTTGCAATTGATCTAGTTAAATTCCGTTAAAAAAAAAAATTTCACCACATTTACTCAGGCTCACCTACCTTTTTCGTTTTTTTCATCAAGGAAGAAAAAAAATTTAAAAACACATTTCCGGCCCTTTCTGGCACCTTCATCCTCTCAAATGTGTTTGTCTTTAGGTGTCGGAAGTCCCAGGACACAACATCTCTGCTTCATTGAAAGTGCAGATGCACCACTCAAAGCTTTTACCCTTGGACCTGAGGAATAACGTCTGGTTTCACTTAATAAGTAATTTTGTTCTCCAGGTGGAATTCAGATTATTCCCTTGCAAACCTAGGGGTAGACCTGACCCTGGTGCTGAAAGAGTTAAGTCAAATGTTTCAGCCTGCCTGCGATCTGGAGGGCTAATGCTGATGTTAACCAGCTCCTCAAGGTATTTTCCCCAAAGGTTGAGCCAGCCAGAAGTAGAAGAGGGTCCCTGCCTCTGTCTCATGGTAGACCAGTTGGCTCCTCAGTTACAAGGGAACCCCTACTGACAAGGGACTTTGCTCAGAAGTAAAGGGGACAGCTACTGCAGTTCACCACACCTTCACATCTTTTCATCTTTCATTACAGTTTACTGAAGACAGCTAAGTCAGTGGCTCCCCTTCTGTATTAGAGTAGAGGGCAAGCTCTAGAGTCCAGATGCTCAAGTTCAAATCCCAGCTCCACCACATTTGTGACTTTAGACAAATGACTCATCCTCTTTGAACCTCAGTTCCCACATCAGCTTCATAAAGAACTTTGTCTCTTTGTTTATAGCTGCATCCCCAGCATCTAACACACATGAAACATAGTAGATATTCAAGAAATGTATTTCTGGGATGAGTGTAATGGTTAAGAGCTAGGACTTCATTCCAAATTCCAGTTCTGCCATGTACTGACTGTGTGAACTTGGGCAAGTCACTTCATCTACTGTGCTCAATTCCTGTATCTTGGAAAACAGATAGGATCTGTACTTGTTTTGTAGGGCTGCCATAACAAATTTCCACAAACCTAGTGGCTTAAAACAACAGATATTTATTCTCTCACAGCCCTGGAGGCCAGAATTCCAAAATCAAGGTGTCAGAGGGTTGTGCTTCTTTCAAAGATTCTGGGGGAAAATCCTTCCTTGCCCCTTCTAGTGTCTTCAGGCATTTCTTGAAGCTACCACTCCAGTCTCTGCTTCAGTCTCCACGTGGCTTTCCCCTCTTCTCTGTGTCTTGCCTTCTGACTTCTACAAGGACACTGTCACTGGATTTAGAAAATGCCTCGATAATTCAAGATGATTTCATCCCAAGATCCTTAACTTAATTAAACTGCAAAAACCCTTTTTCCAAGTCAGGTTACATGTACAGGTTCTGGGGGTTAGGCCATGGACATATCTTTTTCAGGGCCACCATTCAACCCACTACTGGGTCATTTGAGGTTCAATTGAGTTAACATGTAAAGTGCTTAGGGCAGTGCCTTGTGTGTAGAGTGAAGTGCTTTTCTGCACCTCATAGTAATCCTATAATAAAGGCTGAGACAATGTATGTAAGACGCTACAATGTCAGGAACACAGTAAGAGCTCAGTGAATGGGGGAACCTGGGATGGTTCAGCAGGTTAGGTGCTCACTTTGCAGCCCTGGAGACCGAGGATTGAATCCTGGTCCTGGTCTGCATGGATCCACGTGCTGAACTAAGGTGTGCCTCCCATGTGGGAGCCCCCAGCCCAGTTCCTGTCCTGTGCAGCCCCCGCACACCTGTGTGGAATGAAACCATGGTGACAACTGATGGCACACAACTATGGAGACTGCTCTGGGTCCTCCCCCTTCTCTCTGTCTCTCTGTCTCTGTCAAAAACAATAAAATAAATCTTAAAAAAAAAAAAGAGCTCAGTGGATGTGAATTACTTACTAATTTAGCAACTTTATATTGTAGGCCTACTGGACCAGTTGCCCGGTTTCAGTGTGGGGATGCAGTAATAATAAATTATTATTACTATCATTATGACAAATCATAATGAAGGATAAAGAGCACAGGAAAGGCCTTTCCCTTGATTGTACTTTTGTTTCAGTAGTTTTATTAATACTGTTTGCATCACCACCACCATCATAGATGCAGACTTTTAATACCGAGCCACCTGAACATGATGCTGGAAAAATGAACTTCCCAGGCAGAGGAGGAAACACCACAGGAACCAGACCACAGCCAAAACCAAATTTCTGCTTGTGGTTTCAGAAGCATGAAAGATTGATTTTAGTTTTAGCAAACTGAGTTCAAAGGTTTAGTTTTCTAGGGAGGTTTTGTGGGGGGAGGGGGAGGGGAGGGTGGTGTTCTTGGTTTTATTATTTTTTTTGCAGGGGTCTGGTAGAGGATCAAGGGGTGTCAATCTTGTCTGAAACTCCGGTTGCTGCTGCTTCTTTTTTTTTTTTTTTAAGATTTCATTTTTATTGTTTTTTGAGAGAGAGAGAGAGAGAGAGAGATACAGAGACAGAGAGAAGGGGGAGGGCCCAGAACAGTCTCCATAGTTGCACATCATTTGTTTTTCTACATAGTTTCATTCCACAGGTGGGCGCAGGGCTGCACAGGGCAGGAACTGGGCCGGGGTCTCACCCTGGTGAGAACTGAATTGGGGGCACTCCCCAGCTCAGCATATGGGTCCGCATGGGCTGGGGCCGGGCCGGGATTTGTTCCTTGGTCCCTGGAGCTGCAAAGTGAGCGTTTAACCCACTGAGCCATCCTGACTTCTCCCTCTTTGGTTGCTTCTTGGTCTTAAGGAGGTGCAGACTGCTGGGGAGCAGGGTGCAGGCAGCATCCTGGTTCGGTGCATGCAGGGCTATTGGAGATGAGACCTCAGCTGGTGGGCAGTAGGCCACAGGGTGCATTAACTTCGGAGAGCAGCATTGCTGGCCCCTGTTGCCATCACACAGTGGACCCTGCCAGGAGACCCAAAGAACGAATTAAATGGAAGGAAATTACCAATGCCTTCAGAAGGAAAAAGAAATTAAAGCAGGCTTCTCAGGAATCCGTGGATGTCTCTTTGACCTCCATTGTCATGTTGAACATGTCAGTGAGGGACACTCTTAGGGGTGAGGGTTAGGAGACCTGCCCTACCCACTGGATGTCCTTCTGACAAGGAAGACCAACCACACAGATCGCAGACACTGGCTTTCCCTGGCTGGCCCTGGAACGAGAACCCCGCTCAGCAGTGGCAGCCTGTGGTCCGCAGCAGCGGCGCTGGCCTGTTTTATCTTCCAGCTCTTCCCACATCTGTTGAATTTGCCCTGATGGGACGCGGTGACCTGGAAACTCACACAGAGCTCTGTTTCGGAATAGACTGTATAGAAAATAAACATGTGGGATAAATAAAGCACAAGGCAGGAAGCGATGGTTTTAAAAAGTTAGCAGGAAAACCACGGGTGAGGTCAGGTTCAGAAACCGGCTGGTTTTTGGAGGCCCTTAGTTCTGACATCACTCAAATAGCTCAGTAGAGACCTCCAAGGGGAGCGGGCGCTTTTGGAGTTTGCCCAATGCTCAGTGCGCTACTCAGCAGAAGAGCACTGACCTACTTTTTTATTTTTTTTTTTAAGTTTTGCTGCTTGTTGTGAGGTGCCCAACAGAGCAGTGAACTTGAAGTGGGAGTGGTTTTTGTTGTTGTTTTTTAACTAGTTAATGTCAGTTTCATGCCTCCCTGTTGGAAACAAGCCAGCCTCCCAAATGGGCTTCATGGGGTGGGACTAAAGCATGAGCTTTGGTGTAGTGGGCCACCTTTCTGTGGCTTCCTCAGCTCAGGCCGCCTCCCAGAGCATTGTGAAGCCATGGTTAGGGCTCTGCCATGCTGACAAAAAGAGAAAGTGGCCTTTTTCATTGTTGCAACCAGAGGACAGGCTGCATTGGGATCATGGGTTGTCATGCTTTTCCTACAAACACACAAGGGGCTTTTCTTTGTACTCAGAATCATATCCAGACTCCTTGCCATGGGTCTTCAAGGCACTACCTGACCTGGTTCTTGCAGACGTTCTCTGACCTTGTCTACCAACATTGTGTGTCTTTCTTGCCTTTCAGCCACTCACACTCTTTCTGTTTCTAACGCCCCCAAAGTTCATTTCTTCCCACGGGTCTTCGCACATGGTCCTCTGGCTTGCTTGGAAAACTCTCCCCAGATCCTCATGTGTGGGTTCCTTCTCTGATTTGCACTCAGACATCACTTTCTCCAAAAGACCTGTGCCACCACCTTGTCCAGAAATGGTCTTGCACCCCAGCAGTGACTCTTGATCACAGCATGCTGTGAACCTTTCCTGCTGGCTGGCACTTACCACTATCCTAAGTCATCTGATTTGTTTACTCACTTATTCTTTCCTCTTACCCTCAAATATAAGCTCCATGAGAACAGTGACTGTGTCAGTCTTGTTCACCACTATAATCTCCAACTTCTAAAATAGTTCCTAGCTTGTAGTTGGCACTCAAATATTTGTTTGTTTATTTATTTATTTATTTGTTAAATTTATTGGGGTGACATTAATTGATATCAAATATTTGTGAATGAATGCTTACCAAAAAATTGTGGGCTCTCTAAAATGCTGCCCAAGAGAAGAGAGTTTGAAAATCCTCAAGTAATTAATTTCTCTTGGCCCAATGAACCCGATTTTAAAAGATGATGTCTATCACCATAGAGACACCTTTGGTGAAGAGCTCACCTCATGGAATCTGATAACCATTGTTTTGGGTGGGAGGTAGCTGTTGGAATGTTTCTGCTATAAGAAACTGAAAACCCATTAAAAATAGCTTAAATATCTAGGACATTTTAGTAGCTCATTTAACAAGAAATCCTAGGGTAGGGCTGTTCCAGGGTTAGCTAATGATAGTATCAAGGACTCAAGTTCCTCTTATCTTTCCATTCTGCCAGTCTCCATTTATCCTCTTGTCACAAGATAGCTGCAGTTGATAAGGGTATCATCTTATGCAATCAATTTGCAAAACAGGAACAGCCCGTTTTCTTTTCATTCTTAGGGTCAAAAATGAGTTTCTCAGCCAATTTACCCTCTCCTCTCTCATTGGCCAGAATTGCAACAATGCTGATTCCTAGAACATCCTCTGGCAAGAGGAATCCTACTGTATTTGCCTTTGTAATAAAGATTCATTCCTTGGGACAAAGGAGAGGCCCAGCTTCCCCTGATGAAACTGGCCTCCAGACACCTGCATCACAGAGGGCCTGTTGGGTTGACATTGACAAGTTCTTTTACAAAATGATAGGCCTTTCTGACTACAGTGTTTTGTTTTTTTTTTAAATTTATTTTTATTGGTTTTTGACAGAGACAGAGAGACAGAGAGAAGGGGGAGGGCCCAGAGCAGTTGCCATAGTTGACAACATTAGTTTTTCCATATAGTTTCACTCCACAGGTGGGTGCGGGGCTGCGCACGGCAGGAACTGGGCCAGGAGCCTCCCACATAGGCCCTGGCAAGAACTAATCTGGAGGCACACCGCAGTTCAGCATATGGGTCCGCATGGGCTGGAGCTGGGATTCGATCCCTGTTCTCTGGGGCTGCAAAGCGAGCGCTTAACCCACTGAGCCATCCCAGCTTCCCCTATGGTGCTTTTCAAAGCACAATCATTCCATCAGCAAGTGACAGACTTGGGGAGATCCTTAGAAACTTGCTTAAGTCACTCAGGGCCAGTTTAACAAAAGTGTAAGTAGAGGGTAATAGGAAAGTGGAGAAAAGGGATAAAAATAGAAGTAAAAGAGGAAAGAGAAAGTAGAAAGGATACATGGTCATGTCACATGGCTTCTTTGCCTGGTTGTCTCAGTTGTCCTCTATTTATCAAGGCAGTTTCAGAAGTTCAAAAAATGGTTACCCAGCATCTACTATATACTAGGTTCTGATCTAGAATTCCTGTTTCCCAAGCAGCATTTCATTCCATCATCACTTTGTTCATTCTCAAAGCTTTTCAGAAAGGAGAAACTCTCATTAATCTAATAGCCCTTTAGCCATGACCAAAATGCAAGCTTGTGCAACCCATAGTCTGAGGGCTGCATGTGGCCCATGACCGATTTGAATATGGCCCAACACAAATTTGTAAACTTTCTTAAAACATTATGAGATTTTTTTGTGACTTTTTCTTTTTGGCTCATTAGCTGTTGTTAGTATATTTTATGTGTGGCTCAAGACAGTTCTTCCAGTGTGGTCCAGGGAAGCCAAAAGGGTGGACACCCCTGACTTATAGGGGAACTTTTTACCTAGGAGAAGATTAAGCCCTCTGGGTCTTAGAATATGATTTGTTTGAAGACTAGCCTCTGACAGTCTATTGGCCTGACCAAATGTTTTTTTCAGGGTATCACAAAGGTTCCCTTATTTTTCTGAATTTCACGCTAAGTATCCACGTCTCTTTGGTACCTGTGGTTATTTTCATGACAGATTTATTTAGTAAAAGAAAGAATAACCTCATTATCTTTTGCTTGCTATATCACTTGGTTTCATGATAGCATTTCACACAGTGTGGTTATCAGCATTGCCTTTCCTGTCCATGAACAAATATGACTTCTTTTATTTTACTTTAACAAAATCCTGTAGGAGTTAACCTTGTAAAAATCTTTTTATTTCTGTTTCCCACCATGTTTTTTTGAAAAGACTGGTGACCTAGACTTCCCCTGGCCTTTTCCCGTGTATCACAGGGCTATAATGGACTGTGCCAGGCGTACCTAACCTAGTGACACCGTTGTGGTTGATTTGGATTTTGTTTTTATTTTATCTTGTAATTATGAAATGTTTTAGCCTACACAAAGACTATAACAGACATCCGTTTACTCACCACTCACATTAACACGTGTTAACATTTTGTCATACTCACTTCAGATCATTATTTTTTTAAGACATGAAACATTACAGCCAAAGTGCTTCCCCTCTTTGCCCAGAAGAAACCATTAACTGAAAGTTGATGTGAATCATTCACGTGCATGCTTATACTGTTCATTATGTCTAATCATTCACATATTAATGTATACTATTTGTATGTTAATAATTTACTTAAATGGCATTATTCTGTACATAGCCTTTGAAAGTATGCTTTTATTTTATCATTATGTTTTACAGATTTATCTCTTAATTCAAAAGACCTATTTTCTTTTAACTGCTGCTCATACTCTATATGCATATGATAGTTTGTTTATTCACTACCCTATTGATGGATATTTTGACCTTTAAGGAAAATAGTCTCCTTATTTTCCAATTTTTTTACATATACTTATAAACAATGCCAAAGTGAACATCCTTTTACACATTTATTTTTACATATATTTTTTCTTTGATATATATCTAGAAGTAGAGTTGATAGGTTATGAGGTAATGTACATTTTAAAATTAACTAGAGATTCAGAAATTGCTCTCCAAACTGGTGAAATGAATTTATAGTACCATTAGCAATGGTTAAGAGCTGTCATTTCTTAACATTTCCATACTTAATATCATCAGATTTTAAATATCTTTTCTAGTATGATGTGTATGAAAATAATACCTAATTTTCTAAATGTTTGTATTTGCTGGATTGTTAGTGACATTGAGCATCTTTTTATTTTGTTTATTGGGCAATTTTTTTTCTCAGTGAATTGCCTGTGTGTAGCCTTTGTTCATTTCTATATTAGGATATTACGTACTTCCTACTGATTTGTAGGAGTTATTAAGTATGTATAGTAATCTTCTATCAGATCTGACTGTTCCAAATATCTTCTTACAATTGGTTATTATTATTATTTTAAATTATCTTCCAGATTGTAAAACTCCTTCCAGGTCTCCAACCAGAGTGAACAGCATATATTCTGCAGAAAATTATAATTTGAGTCTTTTATATAAAGCATTTTAAAATATCTGTAGCCAAATTGATGTCGTTTCTTTATATTTTGTGTTTTTATAACTATTTTTAAAATCTTTCCCTACCACAAAATAAAAATAAAATTATCCTGTTATTTTCCTTGAAAGGTAAAGGATAACTGATTTTTCAATTTTCTTTTTTTATTCGCCTATAATTAATTTTGTGTATAGTGTGCGGCAGGAATTAAGTTTTTATTTTCTCATATGGGTGGTTTGTTGCCCCAGCTCTATGAAAATCTCACCTCTATTATGTATCTTGAATATGTTCTGTGCAATAACGTTGGCCTATCTGAAAGTAGGAATGAAGGAAATCTTACTTATTTTATTCTAGGAGGCTCAACCCTGTAATTCTTCTTCACATAGTCTATGCTAGTAATTCTCAAACTCCAAAGTACCTAAGAATCCCTAGGGGAGTATACAGAAAATGCAGATTTTTAGGACCCACTCCAGATCACTAAATCAGAATCTAAGGGGGCAGGTAAGCGAGGAATCTGCATTTGAAACAAAAGCCCCAGGTGAGTTTGATGTATATGGCCTATAGAACAACTGAGAGACTGCCCTCAACACCGGGAAGTTTAGTTTTTCCCTTCTCCATACTTCACATTTTCCAGGGTTCACAGCTTAAAATAGCAATATTTCTCTATTTTACACACACACACACACACATACTCAGCTGTTAAAGTCCCCAACCCACCCCTTTGATGAAAATGGGAAGAATCCCAATTTTCAATTTTTTGTGACTATTGTGGGCACTTTAATTCTCTTAAGGGAGCCAGATAATATTTGTTAGGCTGGCAAAAAAGAACAGCTAGGAGTCAGACAGCCTAGAGATCCATAGCACAAGCTGGTTTTCTGCTCAATCTTACCATCATGCATATTTCATATTATTAACTCCTCTTGGTGCCATTTTGCTGTTTCCTACAGAATCAGAATCTCTGCTGTTCATTCTGGTTAGAGACCTGGAAGGTGTTTTACAGTCCGGAAGACAATGTAAAATAATAGTAATTTACCCACAACTATCCATCCACCCTTGGTGGTGGTTTGCATTGCTGCTGTCAGCAGGCCCTTCCCAGGGGAGGGCCTGGGCAGCCTGTGATCTGAGCTCTTTCTTGAGATACGTAGACTCCTCGGCACCATAGGGCCAAGGCAGCCTTTCATGTTTTAGAAGCAGGAAGATTGAGTTTCTTATACTGGCATGTATGTGTGTGGAGGGCAATCTGGATGAGTTGCTGGTGGTAACAAAGGCGTGTCTGCTCATTTCGAATGTCAAAGACGCCAGAGAAAGAATGTTTCTTAACAGGAGAATACAGGAGCTCCAATTCCTGGGACAGGGTGTAAAACTAGATGAACACTCAAAGCCTCACCTGTAATGTTTAATTTTTACTTGTAAGAGAGGCACTATTTTCTCTTTTTCACTCTGAAGTGTACTATTAGTTTGGTATGATTTTGACTGTCAGGATAGAATACCACATATATACAAGCCATTAGGTAACTTCTATACTCTCTGTTGCTTCATTTTCAGGCAACTTCCAGACTCAAAAGAAGAACAATGGAAAATCTAATCTTTGAACAAATGACTCCGTATAATTCCTAGATATCCAATGTTATCACTCTTGGAGCTTTTCCTTTGACTTTAGATGGGAAATCTGATCTCCTTCATTGATGTGGAGGATGTCCTATCCTTCAATAGGTTTCATGGGTAAATATAAGTCCTGCCTTTGTTCTGAGTACTATTAGCTCAGATAAGTAAGGCTGAGGGGAAAAGAGTGACTCATGTAGACAAATATGACCAGTTGTTGGAAAATCAGTAGGAAATCCCAGGAAAAGGGTAATCTTTCTAACAGGTGCATTTCTCTCTGACTTACCTCTCAATCTCTCTTGGGAAATGCTTTGCTGTGTGCTGGCCTGGTGTTGACAACACTGAGTCCACCTCTCTAGCCATAGATAAAATAGAGTTGTTCTTTATTAACCTCTTGGACTTTGCACGGATACCTGTTTATTCAATTTAGTGATCCCTGGTGGCTGGAAACCCTTGGAGGTATGGACTATATTCACATCTGCAGCGTAAATACTGAGTGCAGGGCTCAGGTCCCCTGTACTCATAGTTTTCTAATGCCACAGTAGATTTTAAAGTGACTACAGTATATAGTACAGTGTATATTATCTACAGTTATATGTATAGAGCAATCATAGAGTATAAGAATGGAAAGCTAGATGTAATGATGAAGGCTAGAAGCCACACCAATCTTTGGTTAGTGATCTGTATTTATTATTTTAAAAATAGACATAG
This sequence comes from Craseonycteris thonglongyai, assembly GCA_004027555.1. NCBI lineage: Eukaryota > Metazoa > Chordata > Mammalia > Chiroptera > Craseonycteridae > Craseonycteris > Craseonycteris thonglongyai. The sequence continues at coordinate 16,644 of PVKE010013675.1, forward strand.
CATTAGAAAGAGGCAGAAACAGAACCTGAATTTAGGTATGAGTGATACTGAAATCTGTATTCTTATCACTATACTGTATTGATTCTCTTGGAATTATAGGAAAGACCCATATAACTCATCGTTAAAAGGCTCGACTGACTGTATCACCCAGAGAAGTTTTTCCAAGGGCTTGCTTCTGGTACCACTTCTCTTCACCTTCATTTTTATCTAGTGAGTTTATCTAATCTCATTATGTTACATACTTTCTACACACTGAAGACTCCAAATCTGTACTTTCAGCTCTAACCTACACTTTGAATTTCAATGTCATATATCCACCTACCCACTTAACACTTCTCAGATATTTAATAGGTGTCTCAAACTTAATATGTCTTAATAAGTCCCACCCCAACTTGCTTAAAAAAACAAAAACAAAAACATCTCTATCTCATTAAAAGATGCCATTATCTACTCAAGTGCTTAGACTACAAACCTAGGATTCATCCCAGCATTTTCTCTTTCTTTCACTCACCACATCTGATCCTTTACCAAATTGTGTTGACTTGACCTTTATACATGAATCTCTCTGTTTTTCTTCGTTTCTTCTTCACCCACCTGTTACAAGCTACCCCAACTCTTTCCTGGACCAGTAAAGTAACTGTTTTCCTTGCCTCCATTATTGATTCTTGCTATCAATAGATAGCAATTAATTCCTCCATATAACAGCCAAAATGATCTCTTGAAGAATTAAGTAAGTTTCTGTCATTCTTTTATTTAAAAAAATTTAATGGATTACTTTCAGTGATATCCAGCTAACTCCTATCAGCCCAACCCTCACACAGACAACAACTTAAAAACTGGAAAAACAGACAAACAACTACCTAGAGGGACTGGTAAGTGATCAAAAGCAGGCACAATTGAGAAGGAATCTACACTTGAAAAATGGGATAGAGCAAAGAGAGGGTACCCTGAGTTCTGACTGATGTCCAAATTATGCTTTCATGGAATAGACTCCCAGAATAAGGCTTACAGAATTCAACAGAGCTATCAGCTGCCACCCACTGCAGGGGAGACAGAACTGGGAGTTTCAAGTCAGTCAAGTCACTTGGCCTGCTAAAACTTTCAAATATGCAGTACAGAATTATTAACTATAGTCATCATGATGTATGTTACATTCCCATGTTTTGTTTATTTCATAACTGAAAGTTTGTACCTTTTGACCCCCTTCACTCATTTTGCAAATCCCCACCCCCTTGCCTCTGGCAACCACCAATCTATTCTCTGTATCTTTATATTCATAACCTCTAGGATAGTTCCTGGTGCATATGGATCATGACAAATATTTAAGGCTAAGTTAATAGTATCAGCTAACAATTATTGAATAGTTACTATTTTTTGAGCACATGCTAAACATGTGACATACATTACACAATAACCCTATAGGATATAGACCGATATTTTCTTCATTTAGCAAATGAGGAGCCATATAGAACGGACTCAAGCGTCTATATGGTTAGCTTGAAATCACAATAAGTAAGCAGCAGAGCCAGGACCTGACTTCTGAGCTGGCCATCTTTATACTAGGTGGCATTTGCTGTGTGTGTGGCTTTTGGCAAGTCACATTTTTCCTCTGCTACTCTTCTTCCTCATTTGAAACTGATGGGAGCAAATGGAAGCATTTCTAAAATCCCTTTCAGCTCTGCTACTGTAGTATTCTATTAGAAGTAGAAGACAACGTTATAACAAATGCCACAAAGATGAAAATCTCCTTAATAAAAAGATTTCCAATCCCAGTTAGTGCTTCGTTTTTCTCCAAATTCTAAACATTCCATTGAAGTTTCCATTGAATTAAAGAGATTTGATGGGTTGTTGGAGTTTGTTGCCTTGGTATTTGGCCAACCCAGTGGAGACGGACCTTGAACAGTTTCTTAGTTGCCCACCCCAGACCGCACTGTGGCCAGCTGGTGCAGAAATGGAAATGTACTAAAGAATCTTAGGTGGTTCACAGGTTCTCCAGAGGGCTAAGCAGTGTCAGACTGAGGCCAGGGATAAGACTGAAGCCACATTGACAAACTGTCCTGGAAAAGCTGCAGGTACCACAGCCAGGAATAGGCTGCATTCCCACCAGGATGCTGGGCCCTGGACCCCAGTCTCTGCCATGGCTACTCCCAAGCACCAGAGACTCAGGCCAGTCCTTACCACAAAATGAATTCTGCTGTTACTCTTGTAAATCAAAGGCTCCGTCTGATAGAAGACTGGTCACACACCTACCTGTACCCCATCTTCAAGGGAAGCAAGGAGTATAAGCAGGGATCTCCTATTTCTGGGAAGCAAGGCTTATGATGTGGGCAGCTCCCTACACTGGACAACACCCAGAAGGTTCTGGATGATCACACACACACTGGGACAACTGACTTATTACACTGGCGCTCGTGTCAGCGTGACCTCACATATAGGTGTGTTTCTTAAAGCTGAGAAACCGCTTTGAATCCAGACATTGAAATAACAGCGTCTAACATTCACTGTGTGCCGTGCCTTCTGCTAAGCTATGTAATACACACATTTTCCATTTAGGCCTCATAATAATTCTGTGCATCATCTACTGTTATCCTCATGTGTATTATCATCCTCACTTTATAGTTGAGGAATAAAGGCATGGGGTGGGGAGAGCTAGTGAGCAGTGGAACATGGACTTGAGCCCAGTGAGCCATTGTCCTGTTGTGGCTCCAACAAAGACATTTATTGGGGTGAAGACCAAACCCTGGGGTGGGTCACCATTGGCACTGGCCCTCCTCAGGTCTGAATTTAGGGTATGCCAAAAACAAAGGGAATTTCCTAAGAAAATAAGGTTGACCAGATTTGTAAAAATCAGTATGCCTACTTCCCTTAATGTTTTTTTGAGGTCAGCTGGTTTTAGATACTAAGATGCTCGTTTATTGACTTAAAATAGAAGATTTGAAAATGCTCAGTGTCTTTGTCCTTCTTTACCTTAATGAGCTGGGAACTGCATCCTGATGGAAAATTATCATATAAACTAGGTGCCTGGGGGGCCTGCTTAATACTAGGCTGCTGCCTCATGTTCGGAGTTGTTATAAAGTTCTGGAAACCTTGTGTACAAGAGGGAAACAGTTTCTTTTTACCCTCTTAGGGTCCCTGGCTGAGTCTGAAAATTAAACTGAACAAGACAAATTAACAGGAGAAAAGCGTACAAGTTTAGTGAATATCAGTTTGACTTGACTCACATAGGAGCCTTCATATGGGAATGAGGATCTGAACCTCCCTGCGTGTTTTCACACGAGGTGTGATGACGAGTGGACAGGCGTGTAGAAACAGGGTGGAACAAAGGCTACGAGCTACGTGTAGTCAGTGTGGGGGAGGCTTTGCAAGGCCTGTTTGTTCGGGTTCTTCTCAGTGTCCCTGTTTTGAAGATGAAGGTGCTCCTTTTCTCTGCATATAGAGAGGGCACCTCTACCTGAGGTTCTTTAACCTAATTCAGGGGAGATGGGTGGGAGAAGGCCAGCCAGAAAGAACTTTCTGCTCTGATGATTTTTTCCACACTTGATTTAAGCCAAAAGGCCAAGAAGTGATCTGACATTTTCTCAAACTCCCTCTGCTTAGAATATCCTGTATGCCAAGGAGCCACATTTGGGAGTAGTATGTCCTGATGCCCATCACTTGATAGAAAGCATTCTTGTTCTCTTCCCTTCATGAGTACTCTTGCAGCTTTTCCAGACAGAGTAAGCAGCCGCTTAGGAGAAACAAATATTTAAAACAAAGCAGCCCCGCCTTTCACCTTGCCATAAATACATGAACATAAACTCTGGTTGTGAAATTCAATGCTTATTTGGCCTGAGGCTAAATCATAAAGGGGTTTTATGGGTCTCATTCAGGATGGAGATAAATGCACAAATTAAAATACACATAACTTGGGGAACACACGCAATTAATGATGGCCTGGGGGAAACGCCCTCCCTCCTGAGTCCCACAGCTCTCCTGAGCCGTCCTGGTCAGAGAGAACTGGCGGGAGGCAGGAAGGAGGGGCTGCTGCTTCGGTGCGAGATGACAACTGCTGCCAGGAGGGAAAGGAAGTGGGAGGAGAGGCCCGAGCAGAGGGCCATAATTTCATTATGAATTCCTGCCTATTCTGAGCAGATTGTCCCCAAATTTGTCATTAAAAGTGTAATTTCCTTTATGAAAACTGTCTTTTGAAGGACCCCAGGAAAGATGAGAACAGGAAGTGGAGTATCCAATTATTCGTGTTGGTAATGAACTTTATTCTGTGTTCATTATTTATGAATTCTGCATTCTGGCCAATCTTTGTTCAGTAATAAAGTTAGCATTACTTTTTATTCCTTCATTTGTGCATTTGTCCAACAGCTGTTTATTGATTGCCCCCTATTTGGGGACACTGGGCATGCTGAGAAGGTGCTGGTTACTACTCTCTGATGTTTACACTCTATCAAGAGAGGCAGACATTAAGCAGCTAATTACAACCTGGAGCTTTGTAGTTATCAGGTTGATATGTGCTACCAAGAGATGAGAGCAGGTAACAGGAGGGGCTGGCTGCTTCCAAAGGGTCAGGGAAGGCTTACCTGGGGAAGTGGCATTTGAGCTGGAACTAAGGATAAGGATGACTAGGTAAAGGGATAAGGGAGCGAGAAAGAAAAAAAAAGCAGATGCAAGTAATGTGTGAAAAGATGTGGAAGTGTTTTCTAAACATGGATTTATCATTTATTTTTTATTTTATTTTATTATTATTATTATTTTTTTTTATTGTCATTTCTTTTCTTATGTTTATATTAACCACATGGGAATTGTTCTAAGTGTGATCTGTGAGCCACCCATGTCACTTGGAAGTATATTAAAAATTCAGATTCCTGTGTCTCACACCAGGCCACTAAATCAGCATTTCTAGGAGCAGGGCCCAGTGATCTGCACTTTGAATTCTGCACACACCCCTCCCCTCAAGGTGATCCTGATACACACCCAGCTGGACTTGTGCGTCACTTCCTTGTAGTAGAAGGAGCTTGTAATTCTTGCAAAGGCTTCTGCTTATGATACCCTTTGATACTTCAGTCTCATATGGTACACAGCTAAGTATCGTTATTCTACTTTTACAGATGATATAACTGAAACCTGGAAAGATGAAAGGATTTACCCACTCACCACTGTATTTCAGAGGTGGATTACAATGGCCATACCCATTCATACATGTGACCTACTACTCAGGAGTGGATTGCAGGTGTGAAGGCATATGTGTACTTCCCTCACAGTGGTTGTTCTTGGTGTAATGGCACCTAGGAATTCAGCGGGTCTGCAGTCAGACCTGGGGTCTAGTCCCAGCTCTGCTGCTTTCAGTAGTGTCCCCTCATCCATGGTTCCACTTTCCGTGGTTTTAGTGATCCATGGTCAGCTACTGTCTGGAGATATTACATAAATTCCAGAAATAATTCATAAGTTTTACATTACGCACCATTCTTAGTGGTGTGATGAAATTTTGTGCCGTTTAGCTTCATCTTACCTGTTCCCTTTGTCCGTTGTCTCCACTCCATTCCCACTACCCTGCTGCTAGTCACTGAAATCCCCTGTCTGGTATCACAGTGCTTGTGTTCAAGTTACCTTCATTTTACTTCATAATGGCCCCCAAGCACAAGAGTGGTGATGCTGGTGATTGGGGCATGCCAAAGAGAAACAGCAAGTGCTTCCTTTAGGTGAAAAGGTAAAAGTTCTAGACTATAAGGAAAGAAAATCCTATACTGAGGTTGCAGAGATCTACGTTAAGAACGAGTCTTGGCAGGCGGGCAGATTAAAAAACAAACAAACAACAACAACAAAAAACGAGTCTTTATCGGTGAAATTGTGAAGAAGGAAAAAGAAATTCATGTCAGTGTTATTGTTATACTTTAATCTGAAAAAGTTATGACCACAGTGCTTGATAAGTGCTTAGATATTTTGAAAGAGAGAGAACACATTCACATAGCTTTTATTATAGTATAGTATTATAATTGTTTCATTTTAGTATTATTGTTAATCTCTTACTGTGCCTAATTTATAAATTAAACTTTATCATAGGTATGTATGTATAGGAAAATCATAGTACATATAGGGTTCGGCACTATTTGTGGTTTCAGGCATCCATTGGGGGTGTTGGAACATATCATCCCTGTGGATTTATTGGGTAAGGGGGGACTACTGTACTAGTTGTGTGGCCTTGGACAGATTACCTAACCATTCTGTACCTTAGTAACCTCATTTGTTAAATAAAGACAAAGAGTAACACCCACATCTTTGAATTATTACAAAGATTAAGTGATGTACTGAGTATAAAACACCAAGTACAGAGCTTTGGAAAACATATTATGTACTAAAAAATGGCAGCTCTTATAATATTTAGGATACACTCAATATCCATTAGTGTTGCCAACTGACTGAACTGATAAAAATCATGAGATGTTATACATGGAAGGTATAAATAAATGCGGTGAGTTATACTGGCAAAAAACATTTGAGACGACCCATTGTCAATGCATAAATCTAGCATCCAAATCTTGGTTTCTAAATACCATCTCACTAAGAGAAACCAGGTCTCTTAGAGAAATTCTGAATTAAGGTACAGAGAAGGGAAAATACAAGGTGAATATGGAACATTTTATTGTGTCACAAGGTACTGGAGTGTTTAAAGACTGATGGGGACATGTCAGAAAGACAAGTTGGCCCACACTGCCTTCAACTTGTCAAATTTGGGACAGTTTGAACATCAGAAAAACAATGACAGCAACGTTGATTAAACCACATTGCGTAAAAATAAACAAAAACGGAGTTCACAACTGATTTGAAAAGGTGGGGTAGAACAGAGAAAAAATGTTTTAAAATAAAATGCGAGCAACTGTATGTGGAAGGAATTATGGAGTTGGAAAAGTCAGAAAATTGCTGTTTTGTAGCATCATTATAATAATGGATTCAGGCAAGGGTCATCATTGTAGGCTAAATTCTTTTGTTAGATGTTGTTGGGAAACAAGATATTCACAGTCTTAAGGGTTACTTATATTAATGTTTTTTTATTTTAAATTATACAATGAGATGGTGTGTCTTTCCTATGGGAAGATCTGGTAAATACTATCTAATCAAATGACCAAATTTAAGGTCATCAATTATGAGACAAACTGGCATGTGATACAAATTGTGTCTTCTGATGTGATGCAACAGGAAGTATACAGCCTCACCCATGTGGTTGTTTTGTCAAAATTGTCTAACCTGAATCAAATTATAGGAAACAATCAGACAAGTCCACGAGCACATTCTTCAAGATAATCAACCTGTACTCTTCAAACATTTTACTGTTGTAAAAGATAAAAGGCAAGAATGTTCTAAAATCTAGATTAGTGTTCTTGAATTAATATTATAGAATTTAAAGGAAACTAAAGCTGTGACAATTAAATGCAATGTATGGTCTTTGATTGGATCCTGACTTTTAAAAAAGCTATAAAACAACCCAGGTGTCCATCAACTGACAAATGGATAAACAAAATTTGGTATTTCCATACAATGTGAGATAACTCAGCCAGAAAGAAGAATTCATGCTACAACATGAATGAACCTTGAAAACATTATGCTAAGGGAAAGAAGCCAGACACAAAAGCCCACATATTTTGATTCCGTTTCTATGAAATTTTCAGAATAGACAAGTCCTTAGAGACACAAAGTAGACTACTGGTTGCCAAAGGCTGGGGGGAGGGGAGAATGGAGAGTGACTGCTAATTAGTTACTGGGTTTCTTTCTGGGGTGATGAAAATGTTCTGGAATTAGATAGTGGTGATGGTTGCACAAGGCTGTGAATCTATTAAAAGTCTGAATTCTATACTTTAAAAGAGTGAATTTTATGATATGTGGATTATATTGCAATTACAAAAGTTGTAAAGACATTGGGACAGTTGGGGGAGTCTGAATATGAGCTATTAGATACTATTTTTTCCATGTACTTCTTGGATGTGATAATGGTATTGTAGCTATATGGGAGTATGTTCTACCTCATAGGAAACATTTGGGGATGTACAGTAGATTCTCTGTTAAATGGCACCCGTGGGGATTGGTAGATGCTGGCTAAATGTAAGTAATTTACAAGTAGACGCTCCATTAACTGGAACTCAAGCAACCGGAACTCTCAAGCCACCGGCAAAATCTTAAGAAACTGGCAAGATTTTTATGTTGGTTGCTTGAGAGTGCCGATTGCTTGAGTTCCAGTTAACCAAGAGTCTACTGTATTTAAGTATGAAGTATTTAGGAATAAAATGTCATGATATTTGCACTTTACTGTCAAATGAATTAGAAAAGAAAATATTGGGAGAAAGCAAATGAGGTAATATTGTAACAATTGGTTATTTAGATAAAGGATGTACAAGGGTTCATTGTATTATTCTTTTAACTTTTTTATAGCTTGATCGTTTACAAAATATGAAGACTGGGGGGCAAGTTTAGTTAGTGTCTGTTACCAGATAGGAAGTGATAGAGTCCTGCGGATGTGACAAGACAATTAGGGATGTTGAAGCACAGCCCTCCCTCCTTTCCAAGTGAATCCTCAAGGGAGAGTGAATTGCACGTTTCCCTTCGAAACCTCTCTTGTTTCCACTAGCATTAGAGACAGAGGGTCAGGCTGTCTGTCTTCCAGGAAAGTCATTCTGTACATGGGCTTCTTTATCCTCGTAGGCAGAGTGGGTACCCTACTGTGCTGTGTGACTTCATAGCATTGACTTTGGGGCCGGGTGGGGGTGGGGTCTTAAACTTTTCCAGAGAGCTAGTGTTATCTTGATTGGTGTAATCCAAATGGTGATGAGATGCAAGTCGGTTGTGGGTGAAGGACTAGGAACGAGAAGAAAGGAAGTGGTGGACATGGATGCCTTCAGTGGGGACGGCAAGTGGTCAAGGCCAGCAACCAAAGCTTGGCGATGGAGTTTGAGTAACACACAGGAGCCAAGACAAGCGAGTGCCTGGCCCCTTGTGCAGACTCTGAAGAGTGATATCGATTCTTGGGGGCTTCCTTGTTCTAATGCTAGCTGCTCCTGCTGGTAGTTAGAAAAGGGGCGATTTTGTGTCATTCTACCTACTCATCTAACCCCTCTCAAACAAGGTATAATTGTCAACTGCCCCAGCCTCTTTCTTTTGTCTTAGTCTATTATTTTTCCTTCGTGGATTTGAGGAGAGAGTCTGATAGAGCTGAACTAACCAGTGTTTAATTTTGGATTGAGATCAGGGTCTCAGTTTAGAGCAGGGGTTGGGGGTGAGGAAATGGCTGAGCAGCAGCTGCAACATAAGGAAGGTTTTGTGAGGCTAACTGGGGAGGGCAGGGTTGCGGGGGATGGATTTCTGGTTCACCCCTGACCACCACTGCCTTCTGTTTTTAAGACAGACGTGCTTCATCTTTCCCAGAGCAGGGGCCAAAGATGGGAACTCAAAATGCAAAGTTCCAGCCGGGGAAATGAAGCTGCAAGAGCTCAACGCCTAAAAAATATTGACTGTTTCTTTTTTTAAACTAATATTCCAAATTTCTTATGAAAGTTAACTTAGACATCCAGGACACAGGAAATAAGGCAAGAGGCTGCAGCCAGCTGCCTCAGAGGACCTGGGACACTTTCTTAATAACATCCAGATGGTTCCACAGAAATTAACATCTTGGAAAAAAAATCAGCTGCAGGAGAAATGAGATTCAAGTGGTTTAGGAAGGACAGCCCGGAGGAGAGTCCCAAGGGACCAAGAGTGGGTCTGAAATAGAAACCTTCATCGTGGGATTGCTGCTTCCTATGGCAAGGCTGAGGGGAGTGGGTGTGAAAAGCCAGGGCCTCTCATGAGCCTTTGGGATGGCAAGGGAACCTCAGCAGAACCGGCCTCTGGTCGTGTTAATCCATTCACTAACCTGGGTTTGCAGTAACTTCTTACAGTAATATTTTTTCCTTCTTTTTTAAATTTTTATTGTTTTTGATAGAGACAGAGAGAAACAGAAACAGAGAGAGACAGAGAGAGCAAGGGGAGGGCCCAGAGCAGTCTCCACAGTTGTGCGTTATCAGTTTTTTGACATGGTTTTGTTCTACACATGTAGGGGGGAGGGGGCATGCAGGGCAGGAACTAGGTTGGGGCCTCCCTCAGGGGAGGCACACCCCAGTTCAGTATGTGGGTCTGTAAGGGCTGGGGCCAGGATTCCATCCTCAGCCCCTGGGGCTACAAAGAGAGTGCTCAACCTGCTGAGCTATCTGGACTTCCCCCTAATATTTTTTCTTTGCTTTATAGAGGCCTTTTTACTTCCCAGTTTGCTTTATCTGTACCACTTTCTAGGCCTGGTGCTCAGGGCTTACAGGGTTTTAAGGCAATATTTAATGCTGAAAAAATATATTGCATATATAGTATATTTACAAGGGCTGTCCAGAAAGTACCCAGCCATGTAACCATTCTCGTTATATTGACAATGGCTGGATTTTCTTCTGGATAGCCCTCATATAAGCACACATATGACATAGATAGCAAAATAGATTTTTCAACATATGAAAAGAAACCCACAAAATTTAAATTAGTGAATGTTTAATTAAGTGCCTACAATAGCTCACAGCATGTCAACCCAATCCTAAGTTTAATGTTAATTTAAATTTTTATAGCTTTTGAAAATAACTTGGAAATTAGATTTTCTCATTTCCCAGCATTGTTTAGACATCAGTTCTTTGGAGCCAAATAATTTCAAAAGCAAAATGTAAAAACCCTTCCATAATTTTACCAGGTAACAAAGCATACATCTTTGACATGGGGTGTGAGTGTTGTGATGTTTACAAGTAGGGGAAGAGTGGAGCGCTCTCACATGAAGAGCTCACGAGCCTCCGAAGGGCTTAACACAGTTCTAGTTTTCGGAAGAGCTGTGTGTGTCTTCTTCTGTCTCCTCTCAGTTGCCTTCCTCCCAAGGAAGAGGAAATGGCTTGTTTGTGGAATGTAACTGCAAGCAAAGTACTTGTTTGGAACCAAAAGTAGAGGAAAGGAAGTAGGAGCCTCAGATCCAGGGCTTGGTCACCATCAGCCTGCCTCTGCATTTTCCCTCTCCCCACATGGGTCTCTCTTACCTGGGCCACTTCAAAGCCCATTAGAGGCATCTCCTGCCTTCCATCTGGTCTGAGGGTTTCCCTCACCAAGATAAGTTTTGGCTCCTTTGTCTGACTATGACAGTGGATAAGAGATGCAGGAGGAGACGAGGACCAGTTGACTGGGCTTTTCAGTTGCCAAATTCTAAATCCAGAAGCATATAGGAGTGAGGATAGAACTTTGGGTTGGAAATGTCTAGGGTATTTAGTATGAAAAATATCTGTGTATGATTGTTAACATCCCCCTCCCCCCCAAAAAAAAAACCTAATAAAGGAATCAGAATTTTTTGCAACAAGCAACATTACTCAAGAAATATCAGCAAAAGAGAGCCAGCCAGAACTGGTTATGAAGTGTTAACCAGGTAAACTCATTAGACGGAGCCATCGCTTTCCTTTGGGAGAACACTGATATTTATGCTTTGACTTCTTGAGATTCAGCTGGAAGACTTTTCAATGGAATGCAATGACTCCTTCCTTCCTCCCCAAACTGAAATCCGGGCTATTACAATTCCAAATGGACATGGAGTTCTGCCAAGTTTATAGGAAATTGGAATGACAGTGTAGATTCCCACCACTAGGGATAGCAGAAGCTGATGCTCAGAGAATAAGTAACATTTCCCTTGTGATTCCCAGACACATCTATTTTTATTTTAAAGGGTTCTGGGTTTTCATTCAGTTTTGTGAACAGAGGAATCCATATGGAATTTTCCCCAACTCTACTAAAAGAAAAACATGCAACTTCTCAGTAGTGCATTGAAATATGCACAAAGATTTAAGGGTAGGTTGGTGAGATTTGTGAAGATCTTTCAAATATCTGTGAGAAAGCATCAACTAACTTTCAATGGGTACCTTCTAGGCACATACATGGCAGAGTACAATATCAATTGATAAATCCATGTACAAGATATACTGTTTTTGACATAGTGTAGTTCATCATTTAAAAGAAGTTATAAAGTAGCTTGTATTAACTTAATAGTGTGAAATATAAATCTATATATTTAAAGTGCAGGATTTTTTTTGAACAGGGTGGGTGAAGAAAGAAACTCATAAGTAAGTCCCCATGCATAAAACAGGTGTATTTTTTGTTGGTAATTTTCAGCAAGATTTACTGAAAATACATATTATTAGTAACTATGTGAAACTATCTTGTTCATTTATTTGTGTGCTTATTTATGGTATTCTTCCCAGTTTCTTCCACTTCCCTCTCTACCCGCCATGTTCCCTCTGTAGCATAAGCTTCACAAAACAGGGAGCTTACCTACCTTCATTTTGTATCTCTACAGCTAGAGTAGTGGCTGAGACATAGTAAGTGTTTAATAACGATTTTCCCCTCATTCATCCAACAAATAAAAAATATTCCTTCTCTATTGCTTTTTAATAGGCTAGTTATAAGGAAAGGCATACTTGTATAGGTGACTGGGTTTTCTGTTGCACTGTGGCTGTTTTGTCCTATGCTGCACATTAACTGGGCAGTGTGCAACATCATTTGTCTTAAAACTATTTTCTCTGTACCAGGTACTGTTCTAAGGAAAAAATTTTCTGTATCCATGGGAGTTACATTCCAGTGGGGAGAGGCAGATAGCAAAAAATAAATACATACTCTTGTCAAGTGGGGATAAGTATTTTTTAAAAAAGATTTATTTTATTGTTTTTGATGCAGAGAGACAGAGAGGAGGGGGAGGGCCCAGAGCAATCTCCATAGTTGTACGTCATCGGTTTTCCGCATGGTTTCATTCCACACAGGTGGGCAGGGACCATGCAGGGCAGGTATCAAGCAGGGGCCGTCCTACATGGGAAGCTCATCCTGGTGAGAACTGAGCTGGGGGCACACCCCAGTTCAGCATATGGGTCCGCATGGGCTGGGTCCGGGACTTGATCCTTGGACCCCAGAGCTGCAAAGCGAGCGCTCAACCTGCTGAGTCATCCTGGCTTCCCTGGGGATAAGTATTATGAAGAGAAGTAAAGTAGGATACAGGGCTGGTCAGGGAAGGTTTTGAGGGTTTGGGGGGTGGTCATTCAAGAACAACTTGAAGGGAGTGCAGGAGCAGATCTCGCAGAGAGCTAGAGGGAGAGCAGCTTGGGTGGGAGTAAGCTCTCACCTCACTTGTGGAGTGGCAGGAAGACTGGAGCTGAGCAGGGGCAGGTGCAGGGGAGGCAGGAGAGGCAGGGCATGTCACAGAGGCCTGGAATGGACGTGGGCTGTGACTCCATGTGAAATGGGGAGGTTCCCAGAAGGTGTAGAGCCAAGGGGTGCCAGGACTTGGCTTAGCTTTTCCAAGGTGAAAAGAATGGGGTGGGAGGATTGGTGAGAGGTGAGTGGTGAGACCAGTCAGGAGACTTTAGAGCAGGGATGTCCAAACTTCTGGCTTCCCTGGGCCACATTGGAAGAAGAAAATTGTCTTGGACCACACATAAAATACACTAACACTAACACTAGCTGATGGGCTAAAAAATTACAAAAAAAAAATTACAAAATAAATCTCATAAAGTTTTAAGAAGGTTTATATATTTGTGTTGGTCCTCAGTCAAAATCATCTTGGGCTGCATAAGGCCCACAGACCTGGGTTGGACAAGCTTGCTTTATAGTAACCCAGTTGAGGGGATGGTCGCCAGGACCAGTAGAAGCGATGAGAAATGGTCAGTTCCGGATAGGCTTTGGAGGCCGGGCCAATCTGATTTGCTAATGGCTTGGAGATTGCATGTGAGAAAGGAAGGCAGGGAAGGCTCCCAAGGTTTTCAGACTTAGCATTTGGCAGAACACCCTGGCCACTTGCTAAGATGGAGAAGATGGGGAGACAGAGGTTTGAGGAGAACTCAAGAGTTGATTTGGGGCTGTATCATAATTTGAGCAGCTTAGTAGAACCTGTAGGGAGAGGGCAAGTGGGCAGTTACATATGAGTGTGGATTCCTAGCTTGAGACCTTCACTGGCATGATGACCACTGAGTCTCCACTAGTTGAGAGCCCAAGAGGATGGGACCAAAGGTGGGGGGTCAGTGTCAAGCTACCCACCAGTGCTGAAACTAAGTGGTCACAACACACCCTCATGTTTGGAGCAACTTTCCTCATTGTTACCAGGGACTCTTTCAAGGAGCCTCTGAGCTCCCACCTCTCTAAGTCATTTGCAGGGGCTTGCTTAGTCTGCTGCCTTCATGTTAATGTTCTGTTATTTTATCTCTATACCCTTCCGCTATTTATTGATCAAAGAACCATTTTTTCACAAGACACAAGACCACACCATGAAGGTTATTAACTTTAGGGGTTTAAACATCTGGCTTTGTCAGGTGTCCTGCTGGCCGTATGCTAGCATACATAAAAGCACGCTCATTCTAATTCCCAGTGAAGAGCCATCCAGTGTGGGAACCTGTAGTAAGTGATAAGTGTGGGGGTGGGGCAAGGAGGATTCAGGGCCACCTCTTTGCAGAGACTTACTGAACCTCTGTCTTTGGTGGCTCCAAAGATGGCTGGCTAATAGGAATGTCCAGGAAGCCTGCCACTGTCTACTTCAAAACAGGATTTAGTCCTTCCTAATCTTGAGAGTTTCTGAAGTCCCAATTCCTTTATGACACTACTACTATCCTTAGCCCAGGGATTCAGTATACTTCACTGGTAAATTCCATTTTCCTTGAACCTAACTCCAAAGCCCCATGGGCTTTTCTCATAGCATAAATAGAATTCTATTCTGGTGCATATTGTCTCATTCGCAGGAAGTAGTCTCTGAATTACATCATAGGCCAGTTCTATATTCTGTTGACGTTTATTATGGGACTATTATGGGAATGACATAGTTCCTGTCCCTCGTAGCTAGTATATGGCATCCGTGTTCAAGATTCTAGAACTGGGGCCAGAGATGGGAGAAACATAGGTGAGGAAATTCTAGGATGTCTCACCATCCTTTCAATATTAAAATATTAGTAAAGCTTTTCTCAAAATGATTTTCTAAGGTCTTAAAGGTGGATATATTGCAAAGCATGATATTTTTACTTACCTGTGCCATTTGCTGAGATGATAAATTTATTTTCAGAAAGTAGTTTGGTGGGGAGGAGAAGCAGGTTAAATCAGTGTTGCAGAAACCACTAGTAATCTCCTAGTATCTAGCCTTCCCTTCTTCTATAGTAATAACACAGAACCCCTAATTTTAAGCTATGCCTATAGTCACTTGGTATTCTTTTTAATTGTTTTTGACAGGGAGAGAGACAGAAGGAGGAGAACCCAGAGCAGCCTCCTTAGCTGTACATCACCAGTCTTTTACATAGCTTCATTCCACACAGGTGGACAAGGGTGGGAGGGGTGGGGGGAGTGGCTGTGCAGTGTGAGAACTGGGCTGGGGGCCTCCCACATGGGAGGCATGCCCCTGCAAACAAGGGGCTGAACTGGGAGCCTCTCACATGCAAAGCTTCCCCTGGTGAGAACCAAACGGGCCACACCCTAAGTTTAGCATATGGGTCCGCATGGGCTGGGGCCAGGGCTCAATACTTAGACCCCAGAGCTGCAAAGTGAGCACTTAACCTGCAGAACCATCCTAGCATCCATGTCACTTGGTATTAAGACTACATTTCCTAGCTTCTCTTGCAGTTAGGTAGGCCATTGACTGAGTTTTGACCATTGCAAGTTGGTAAATGTGTCTCGTGGCAGGTCCCTGAAACTCCCCTTCGGGGCAATATATGTATACACTTTGCCCCTTCTTATTCATGTCTTCCTCCATCCTGCTGCCTAAACTAGACCACAAGGTTGAAGCCATGCTTGATGGAGAAACAACAGAGAAGGTGTAGCACATCATACCCTGACTGTCGCTGAGGCCTTTTATATGAGAGAAACAGTAACTTATTTCAGACACTGTTAATGGAACTTTGCTTGCCATCACAGCTGAACCTAATCCCAACGAATACAACTATTAATTAATAGCTAAATTTTCCTCCTGTCAGAGTGCTCAGGGATGCACCTCAGCTGCTGAAGAACAATGTGCCTGTCCCTCCTGTGCCATGGAATCTAGTCACTCCAAGACATTACAATGCATCATCACCATCTAAAAGCCTGATATGGTGAGCATCACTTATTACCTGAGTATCAGAGTGAAAACAGTGGTTTCATATCTAAGGTGATTTGAGCTCACATGCCCTCTCAGCCACAGGGACTGGTCCCAGCACACACCATTCTCCTCTGTTTGTGTTTCTAGCACTTGGACTCTAAAGTCAACAAAGTTTCTAAAGGAAAATGAGGGGAGCGCCTACCATTCCTTGATGCTGGTTTTTATTGTTATAGAAGTTATACATGTAAGAAATTCAAATGATACAATACTATATCAGGGAAAATGGGCCTCATATCTTCAGTCCCACTCCCTAAACATCACCGTGTCAAAAGCTTTTGGGGTAGCCTTATAGAATTTTTCAATGTGCCATAGAGCCCCTCTTGTAAAAAAATGTATAAATATTTAAATATATACATATAAAAAATGGGAGCATGATATATACATTATAGTATACTTTGTTTTTTAAATGTATAATAATTCACGTCTTTCCAAACCAGTATATACGGTACACATTGGTTTCTATCTGTATAGTATCCCATTGCACAGTTGATGTACTATAATAAATTTAACCAGTTTCCTGTTAATAGACATTTGTTTCCAGATTTTTGCAATGATGAATGCTGCTGCAACAGATTCACTTACATGCATATCTTTGTGTGTATGTGCTAACATATTTGTAGGGGTAACAAATAGAATGAGAGTGGCTGGGTGAAATGGTATGTTAAATATGTCTGTAGTTGTGCCCTGTGCATTTACACTCCCACCAACTGTATCAAGGCTGCTTTTGAAATGGAGGTTCCCATCAGAAGCCACAATTTGACACCCAATTCATTTCCTATTCACTTATTACTTTGGTTATTTGGGTTTCTGTTTGAGAAAGCACGGCATCTGGCTTTTCAAAAGAAAAATGAGAAGCAGGCGAGTGATCTACTTCAATATAATAATGTGTATGTTTAAAATACATTCTGAACAAAAGTTTCATCTTATTGCTCAGAAGGTTTGTGCTTATTTCTATTTTAAGGGATGGGCATATTAAGTGCTCAAGAAATGAAGGAACTGGCTGAAGAGCTTTGAGGAGAAAGGATCAGGGATGTAGCTAGGAATACGAAGATCATTCTTCTAGAATCTCAGGGGTCTCCAAACTTTTCAGCCTGCGGGCCACATTAACTATCAAACAGCAGTTTGGGGGCCGACTACACACTCGAGGTCCAAATAAAAAAGGATCAAAACATAGATGTCTTTAATTATTTATTTAATATTATTTTATTCAGATAAAAAGGTCTCCATGGGCTGGATGAGAGGGTGGCCCGTGGGCCGTAGTTTGGAGACCCCTGTCTAGATCCCAGACTCCAGAGAAGTTATTCCACCACAAAGACAGAAGGGATTTTGAATATCATTGGAAATAGAGACCTTACGTTAGGGCTGGGAGAGGGTCCCAATTTAGGGCTTATTCAGTATTCTGTGATCTCGAACCACATTTAATACCGGTACTTGCCCTTTTTTCTCAGACTCTTTTAAAAACATCCTTAGAGTATGCATCAGTAGCAGGGTGGTGATGGAGGTTATTTCACATTATCTCCAGTGCTCAATGAGCTGCTGCGAACAAAAGAAGCTTTGCATCTGTTCTGCTATGTTCATGCTACCTAGACTTCTGCCTGTGGTCTATTTAATGTAGATGAAGAGTTCCTTGAATGAAAAAGGAAGACACGGGAGTTGAAGCATTTTTTTCACTCTGGTAAAAGGGCTGCTCAGAAGCCCAAACCCCAGCCTTATTTCAGGGGACAGGCCCTGCCCTGCCTTCTTGACAGGGCTGTCTTGGAAGTAGGTAGCACCCTCTCCTGGGCTAAATCCAAATGCTTTCTATTTGTCATGAAGTCATCTAGGATAATAACCTGCATTTCCCTTTTTCTGGCAAGCTCTGCCCCATCACTGCCCCCTCCTGGCCCCTTCTATTTTATTTTATTTTATTTTTTATTTGAATGCTGCACTGATCCTTTTGCCAACCTGAAGGAGTACAATTAGAGATTCCAAGTCAGCTTTGCTAGGGAGCAAGAAGTTACTTGAGTACTTACTATGTGCTGGACACCAGGGTAGAGGTGTAAATGAAAGGAAATAAAAGTTAGTAGTCAGTATAGATAAGGAATATGAAAAATGAATAACTAAGTACACATGAAATGCTATTTTAAGCAATGGCAACACAACAAATGTGCTGAAGGGACTGTACATATGGCAGAAATCCTCCAGCGGTGGAGGTGATGTTTGTAACATAGCAGTCTCTTCGTGAGCCGGCAGACGCTAGGACAGGAGTTGCTGTGCCCAAAGGTTGGGGGCTAAATCCTCGCCCAAAAGGAGTAGTTTCTGGAAATAGATGTACTGGAAGTTTCTTTTATGGAACCAGTTAACATAACACTGCAAATTTGAAGCCTTTAAGACACCTCTACCACAAACTGCTATAGTCTTTTTCTCAGTGAAATTTCAGAAAACTAAGATTTTAATGTACCTTCTCAAATCTGCGCAGTATCTAGTTTCTGTTTCATCCAAACATTTATTCTAATTGGCATAAAAACTCTGCTCTTATTTAACTCTGTCTACATGCTAAAGACCATGGGCATTGTTTGTTTATAAGTCAAGGATTGTTTCTGTTTTGCTTGTACAATTTTCAATGCAACAATAACAAAAAATAATGATAATAGCTGTCATTTAGTCCTTACCTGAAGCCAGGTACCTAATAATTCTACACTCTTTCATCTGATGCTCACAATTACCTGGTAGGATGAGAGCTATCTTTATTATCCCTGTTTTTTACAGATGACAAAATTGAGGTTCTGAGATGTTCAGTAACTTGCCAAGGGGGCATGGGTGAGGTCTGAACCTGGACATCTAGCTCTGAAGACCTTGTTCATCTCCAACTATGCATACTGTCTGCCTTAGCATTTGCAAGTAATTAATAAATGTGTGACTAAGGACACAATCATGTTATCAAGTATAGTTTATTTCATAAAGAGTAATGTGATTTGGGCATCACAAAATTGAACTAGGGAGGAGGTAGAGCATTTCTGGTGCCTTGGGAGTGTTTTGTTCATAGAGGCTACGAGAGCAGGATTGTCTTTCTCTAGCAAAGCACACAGCACAGACCTTCAGGGTCATGGCCAAGACTTAATGAATGCTTACTGTGTTACAGGAAGTGCACTCGCTCAAAATGAAACCTGATTGTTTCATTTAATCCTTAGGATAGCCTCACCTTACAGAAGAGGCTCTGAAAGGTGAAGCGACTTGCCCAGGGTCACAGTGCTAGTGATGGGGGGAGTCAGGGCACTTAATTGTCCTCACCCCTGGACTCCTAAGAACCCCAATTCCTCACTCAGGCCAAGTGGGAAGTCAGCTTGTTCCATGGGCCTCTGACCAAAGGTCCCACAACC
>PVKE010013676.1:0-36151 GCA_004027555.1 Craseonycteris thonglongyai
GTTTTGTTTGTTTATTGATTTATTTTTTTGTTGCCATCATTTTCTAGTGCTGTCAGAATCTCTCATCGTCTATCTTCAGGTAAACACTCAATAATTGTATTGAAATAAGGTAGTTATGGTATACTTATTAGTAGTTTTGGGGTAGAATTGTAACACCTCATATTTATACCACTCTTGACAGTTATTTGTGCCTCACCACAATCTTATGAGGTCGGTATTACTGGATGATTGAGATCAGTGATATGAAAGAGCAGGTACAAAGGTTGAAGCTCATATGTGCCAGATATTAAAAACTCAGTTTAACAAAAACCAAAAAACAAAACAAACAAACCAAGAAAACAAACCCCACAAGCATATGCATAACCTATAACTCAGGCCTTTCGTATTTGCGGTTGGAGCCGACGTTCCTCAGAACGGGCACCCAGCGGGCTCAGGTGGAGTAAGTAAGGCAGCCTGGACAGGGGACTGACCGGCCGAGGGGGCCACACCTGCCCTCGGCATTTCTAGACTGTGGGGAACAACGCCCCGGCTTTTGCTATGTGAGCAGTGCTGTCTCTACAGACCCTTGGGGGAGACCTGCGCAAACCAGAGATTACAAATGAACATCTGGTCTGCACACCACCTTCAGGCAGGGAATGCTTCCGCAGAGGAGAGAAGTGGTTTGTTTTCAGAAAGCGAATGGTGTCATCTGGCTCAAGTCAGCACGAGAACCCAGCAGCCAGCAGGTGTCTCCGTGCAGAAGCAGTCCTGTGTCTTGTTTTTTCGCTTGTTGGGCCAAGTCATCCAAAACAGAATACACCAATGAGTGTAGTTACTGAAAAACGTGTAAGACTTGGTGAAGAAAACAAGAGCTTGTATTGAGGGATCTAAAAGATTGGAGTGAAAGGGGAGATATGTCTCTAGATGGGGGGACTTGAACTACTTTGCCTGTCAACGCTGGTTACTACAGAGGGCTAAGGTGACATCAGAGGTCTTGGCCACTGATAACTGCAGCTGGGAAGGCCTGGGACCACTGAGAGACCCTGGGTCCCAGCATCACTCAGGCGGGGTCTACAGCTCTGCTTTAAAAGCCTTTGCTGGGCATTCTTCCCGTAGAAGGTGCAGGAGGCTGGCTGAAAACTCCCCGCAAATGAAGACCTGGCCCAGACTTCAAGTGATAGGGAAGGTCTGGGAAAGCCAAGGGAGGAAGAATAATGATGCCCGAGGGGACTTTCGCCACACAGAACCAGGGACTGGGGAAACCTGAGGTTCAGGGAAGACATCAGTGAAGTAAGATGGAAACCACTTGCCTTGCTAGGAACTTACTAACAACGTGGGATCAGCCAGCCTATTATGCAGATATAATGGAAGAGAAAGTGCTTTCACTGCTCATTCCACAGCCAAACCACACAGATCCTGGCAACTCCTTGCCTCTGAGGCAACAAAGACGTATTCATCGTATTCATCGGGTTTGGCTCCCTTCTTCTGAATCTTACACCTTAAGCTAAAGGACTCAGTCACGCAAGGCTGGCCTGCTGGGACCAGCTGGAAAAGAGACCCTTGGCCACTGCAGAGATCTCTACCCGCCTCCCTCAGATCTGGCCTCCTATGTGCCCACATGGATGAGTTCTGAGAATGCCCATTAATGACATGACTAATAGTTTCTTGTTGTGCTTCCAGGAATTGTGCTTTTGGTTCAAAGCCATTGACCTAGGAGAGAAAAGTACTTTTTACCACTTTGGAGACACCTTGTGGATAATCCATCAAGAATTCCATCATATACAGTTTACAAACATTTTGGAGGCCAACAAATTGTCAGGCCTTCTGCCAGGTCTCAAAGACACAAAGATAAAGAAGATTGCACTTTTCTTTTTATTATCCACCAGACCAAAGGGCGCGGTGGCCTGGAATTTTGGTCCAAGGAAAGAAGTATCAGAATAATTGGATTTGGCTCCAGGCTCTTCCAGATGACCAGAGAACAGTTGCCTATGGACACTGAACCTTTGCCTTCTAATCTGTAAATTTAGTGATGTTCATTTGTAATCTCTAACACTAGATGTTGGCAAGCCTGGAAGCACAGGCGAATCATAAATAAATAACTGGAAGAGTCTTGTTCCTGTGTTCTCAGA
This sequence comes from Craseonycteris thonglongyai, assembly GCA_004027555.1. Classification (NCBI taxonomy): domain Eukaryota; kingdom Metazoa; phylum Chordata; class Mammalia; order Chiroptera; family Craseonycteridae; genus Craseonycteris; species Craseonycteris thonglongyai. The sequence goes on from PVKE010013676.1 coordinate 2,109, forward strand.
AAGGCCTGGTCACCTGATCTTTTCATTTATCACTATTGTGTAATACTTGGTATATGCAAAAGAATGTGACTGTCATACAGGCAGTGACGAAGCATAACAACAGGGATACCTGTGAGCTTTACTTAGAGAGCATGGCCAATGCCATTGCTTTACCTGGTGGGTTCTTTTTTTTCCATTGTGTCCTGCACACCTGTAGAAATCACTAGCTTTCTGAATTTTATTTCTACAACCCCCTTGTTTTAAGCATAAGTTAGCACATATGTGTACAACATCAATTAATATATTATTTAATGTTTTACTTTATAAAAACGGTATTTTACTATACCCAGTCTTTTCACTTCCTTTTTTTTCCCCACTCAATATTATATTTCTAAGATTCATTCATGTGGCATATAGTTCATTACTTTCACTACTGTATATAACATTTTACTGTGTGAGTATGAATAAATAATTGTTTATTCATTCCCAGGCCACTCTGGACAAGTGTTGTTTCCAGTTGTTATTGCAGTGTTGCTTGAATGTTCCTACACATAAATGCTATGCAGGAGCTTTTGTAAGGCTTATTCTTAGAAGCAGAATCACATGCCTCTTGGGCATGTGGGTGAGTTTCTCTAGGGTAGAACTGTTAAGCTATAAAGTATGTGAATGTTCAACTCACTCATAGTTTTTTTCCAAAGTAATTATACCAATTCAGACTCCTGCTAATGAACAATGTGGAAAAACTCCAGTTGATTCACACCCTTATCAAGATTTGTAGTGTTAGGCTTCTTAATTTTTGCCAACACAGTGGGTGAAACGTAGTATCTTGTTGTCGTCTTAATTAGTATCTCTATGATTACTCATGAGGTGGTATGTTCTTTCTTGTGTTTCTGGGCTAGTACTTACATTTTCTGCTTGTGAACTGTCTGTTCTTATCTTTTGCCCATTTTTTTCTACTGAGCTGTTTGTTTTTGCATTTATTCATTTATTTATTGAACTTTGAAGATTTAAAAGTAAATCATTTATGTGTCTTTTTTTTTAATTGTTAAATTTATTAGGGTGACATTGGTTGGCAAAAATTACATTGGTTCTGTGCATTTTACTGGTTATACACAGTAAATATTGCAAATATCTTCTCGTGGTGTGTGGCTTTCTGATCACTTTAATCATGGGATCTGTTGTTAGATGTTCTTAATTTGAATGTAGCCAAATTTATTATTCTTTTATTTTATAGTTTTTACTTTTGGGTTTTAAGAAACTTTTGCCATCCTGAGGTCCTAAAGATTTCTCATATACTGCCTTCAAAAATTTAGAGTTTTGCTGTTCACATCTAAGTCTTAAATCCAGGATGTGATTTTTTTCTACAGTTCAAAGCAAAGCAGGATCTAATTACAGTCCCCCCCCCCCCATATAGATAACCAATTGGCTCTACAGCATTTATTGAAGAAATTTTTCCTTAGTGATCCACAATGCCTTCAATGACCTGACCCTCACCCCCACTTCTAACTCTATTTCTTATTTAGTCTATTCCATTGGGCAGTTTGTCTTTATCTGTCTTCATTACTACAGCTTTGTAAAAAGTCTGACATTCCTCTTCAGCTGTGCCTGATTTAGTTTTAGGTCTTTGCTTCTCCATATAAATTTGAGAATTATTGGTCAGTTTCTCAATTCTATTTGACTTTTTATTGGGATTGGGTCCAATCTTTAGGTCAGTTTGAGGAGAAGTAACATTATGTGTGGTATTTCCAAAAGATTATATCATGGTCCTTGAGTAGTTGTGGGTACATCCGGTGGGGAAGGTAGACGTAGATACATGATTACAATACCATGTGGTACATATTACATAAACATGGAACACTGAGGAGGAGTTAAAGAAAGTGTTATAGAGAAGCTGACGTGTGAAGATTCTGTATTCTGGTTTCAGATATAAAAGTCTATCTACCCCGTTTTGTCAAAGTCCCTCATGAGATAACTATCAAGGCTACCCTCACTGAAACCCAAAGGATTAGGCTGGAATGGCTCTGTGATGGTTGCACAGCTGAATCAGTCAGCATTGGACCCAAATCCAAACCAGTATTCCCTCTCCCTTCTTTTTTCTGTATCCAAAATTGGACATCAGAACATGGCACCTCTTCAAGTATTACGTTCATCCCACACCCTAAGTGTTTTGGTTCTCTTAGTAGGTCTGACCTGTTTTTTTGTTTTTGTTTTTTGTTTTTTTTTCTTCCAGATAGACCTCCTTGGAACCACTTCACAGCCTTTTTATTAGGCCGATTTATACCAATCATGCAAGTTCTACTTTGGTAGGTTTGCCTCCAGATTTTTATTTAATTTTGGATGAAATTTTTCTGGTCATACTTCAACAATTAATTAGTACAGATCACTAAGTGCCTGTTATGGTTCTAGACACTTTTAAGAAGTCAGGTAGACCTGGATGAGAGTCAGGTAGACTCTTCCTTATTAGCTGGACAACATTGAGACAACCATTTAAACTTTCTGATTACATGGTTCTTCAGCTATGACAATTCAGATAATCCTGGGTTATATATACATACATATGCACATACACACACACACATACATGTATATCTTACATGTATGAATCTCTTAATCAAAGGATAAACAAAAATATTCCATTAAAAAATAGAGGACAATAACTTGCTTCTGAGGTAATTTTTTTCTCAGTAAAGCAAGTAGTGGGAGCTAACACTCAGAAAGGACATGTGTTCAGAATCACATCGACATTCCACTTTGACCCAGCGAGGATTTAAGATATTGTGTAAAAACAGATAACTTGAGCAAGGGAACAAGGCAATGAAAAAGTGAAGCCAAATCCTGGGTGGGACGTGGAGTGACGGTGAGAGGGAGAAAGTGCAGAAAATGCATACTCAGGAGTTGGTCCCACACATTTGCTTTAAGGGCCATAAATTTGAGGCTAAGCTTTCCAGGGGCCACCACCAGTAGCCATCAGGACAACTGTAGTGAACTACAGGGACTGCCAAATACAGGGGAATGATCGCCGTGGAGGGGGTCTGGGTAGGGAAAGCTTGAAAATGCTGAGTTTAAGCCAGGGTTTGGAGGGTGCTAGAGCTCTGCATTTCAGACAGAGGGAGCCACCTGAGCGGAACATATAGGGAGTGCGCACCCTTTGAATAATCCCAAGGTAGGGCAGCCAGATGGCCCAGGTCTTTGATACCAGTCTTGAGGTTTCACACAAAAGGGAGCCCTGCTTTTCCCCGAGGAGAAATGGCCTGATGAGAGTGGTATTTGGAGGAAATGACCCTGGCACCACACAGCTGCAATTTTCCCCTTTGCAAATGATAGTTCATCCTGGGCATTTAGGAAAATGCTGTCACGCATGTTTCTCCTGATATGGTTCCCGTCTGGCTCTGCCATTGGCATTACAGACTATTTAGAAAATCTGTGCAGCATTAGTATCCAATAACCTTTGCTTTAAACACAGTGAAGTGAAACACAAACTTAGATATGGCATGTATCCCTCCGCAGTAATTTAGTCCATGTTCCCTCTGTAGATAGGAAATCCTGTGTTGTAGCCTGCAGTAGTCTGGACAATGGTACGAGTGTTGAAAACTAGGGAGGCTGAAGGAAATCTTAGGAATAAAAGTAACCTTAGTGACTCTTACTTTCCGTTGGCTTTTTTTTTCATGTATAAAGTTTTGAGAGTTTAAAGTGGCTCTAGATTTTAAAAGCATTTCTGCATAAAATACCGCACAATTAATAAGTTTTTTTAATAAAAAATACAATTTTGTAGCACATGGACATCATGACCAGTTAAAATGTTTAGATTGAGAATTTAGGCTTGAATTTTGGCTGACCCCATTTTCCTTTGCTGTGTTTTGAGGGGCTATGGAACTCCTCAGCCCCTAGAAGAAATGAGGTTAATAGCTCTTTAATTGTTCAATGACAGAAGACTGCGGAATGTAGAAATACCAATGCCACAGGGATGAAACATTTGGGAGCAGAGAAATACTTAAAGGAACATATAACTTTTCCAGCCCAAGAGGCACTCCTTTTACTACAAGATTGCAAACATTCTCTTCTTGACCCCAGATAGTTGTAACTCATGTGCAAGTGATCCTCTGGGACAGCTATTATCAGCTTATGTGGGGAAAGATTGTCCTTGCTAGACTTTGGATGGAGAATAGGAAAGGGCAAGGTTTTATGGCTTTGACAGTCATGCGTGCACATCATATAATCCAAGTGGCTGTTTTCTTTGGAGGCATTTCCAATTGACTCTTGGGGAACACGTTGAATTTTTTGAAAGGGAAATGATAAGGTGGACCACAGACCCAGCTTCCTTGGTTCACCTCTAACTCTCAGCTGGAAAGAGAATTTTATTTGTAGGTGAAAGAACTCCTGGAGAGAGAGAATCCTGGTCAGACTAGATTTTGGAATTCTTCAGCCTCTAAGTGGACTGTCCAAATGGGCTAATCACTGGGACCCTAGGGGATTTCTGTTCTCTGGAGAGAAGTGAAAGTAAAATCTAGAAGAGAAACAGAAAGGGTAGAGTTTTGTAGCAAGTCCATTTTTCTTAATGAAATTTCATTCATTTACTTAACAAACATTTTTTGAGAGCCTTGTGCTAGTTGCTGTGCTTGGTGCTAGAGATACTAGGGGATGTATTGGCAAACAAGATAAACCTTGGCCCATGAATCATTGACGTGGCATATAGCAGAGTAGCAGTTCTCTAAATGTATACCAAATGATGACACCAATTTCACAAAATCTTCTTGCCCCATCAAAATAAATAAATTAACCAAAGTAGAGAGGAAGATTTTTTTCTCAAGCAAATTTGGAAAGTAGCATATACTCTGTTTTGGAGACATACATTGTACCATAGAATAATAAAAGCTTTGATATGTTCTGTTGTAAATAATTGTGCCACTCATTCAATCAAACATTTATCAGAAGCATATAGCCATGGAAATCTAGGTATGAATATCCTGGGCGCTAGTTTTCTGTGAGACACTGGAGAACACTGTGGTGGAGACAACTCAGTGGAAATTAATGTGTCAAAGACTCTCATTTATATTGTAAATTATACATATACTGTTGGATTCAACTTGCTAAGATTTTGTTGGGGATTTTTTTGCATCTATGTTCATAAGCAATATTGATCTGTTTTTTTTTATTGTAATGTTCTTAACCTGGTTTTTTTTTTTAATCTTTTTTTTTTTTTTAAATATATTTTTATTTATTTATTTTTATTTTTGACAGAGAGAGAGAGAGAGAGAGAGAGAGAGAGATACAGAGACAGAGAGAGAACTGAACTAGGGGAGCTCCCAGCTCAGCATATGGTTCTGCACGGGCTGGGGCCGGGATTCGATCCCTGGTCCCCGGCGCTGCAAAGTGAGCGCTTAACCCACTGAGCCATCCCGGCTTCCCCTAATCTGGTTTTGATTGAGGTAATACTGACTTCATAGAGTAAGTTAAAACATGTTCCCTTCACTCCTACTTTTTGGAAAAGCTTATAGGGAGATGGTATCATTTCTTCCTTAATGTTTGGTAGAATTCAGCAATGAAACCATCAGGGCCTGGTGAATTCTTCCTTTGAACATTGGTTAAATAGCTTCAATAGATATGAGCCTATTCAAATGTTCTTTCTCTGGGTGTGAGTTTTGGAAGTTGGTGTGTCTTTCAAAGAAATGGTCCATTTCAACTAAGTTATCAATGGTCAATGGTGAATTTGAAAATAATGGAGAAACTGAGAAGCCTAAAATATTTACTATCTGGCACTTTACAGAAAGAGTTTACTACCCTTGCTCTAGAAGATCTTCAGGTAATTATGATCACATAGTTTCAGTGTCAGTGTTAATGATTATGAGGTCAAATGAAGATTTCAAACAGATTTCTTAGGAGTTTGAAAGTGGAAAAGTGAAGAGTGGATTAAGTAATCACACGGGAAACTTGAGGACAAATTACGCAATGTCAAAATGCGAAAGAAGCTGCCCTGAAGCAGACAGACCATGTTCACGCTAGGGCCCCACAGCGTGGGTGTTCTGTCTGTGTATGTCCTGGAGCTCAGTAACAACTGGAGTGCTCATGGCAATAAAAGGTCTTTCTATTTCTAGTTTCTGTTCCACAAGTAATGAAGTTAAATACCTCTTTCATGCTGCTTCCAGTAATAGCACAATGCAAATCCATCGGCAACTGAAGATAGTAACCTTTATATAATTAACAGCTGATACCTTATTAAAACTGGCATTGATATTAATTGTCCACTGGCAGAGTTTTAGTTAAGCATGAGATCTAAACATCCTAAACCAGCAAATGAAGCTATATCTTAGCCATAACATTTTGTACTGTGTCTGTGTCCTCAGGGTGGGAATTCCTGATTGTCTCTCAGGAGTCCCTCCACCTTATAGGCTCATGAATCCCTGGGCATTCTTTACCATTTTGCTTGTTCCTGTCTTGGGCCATGAGTGACACCTGGATGAGCTCTAATGGCACCCTTACCCCCATCCCAACCAAGAGCCTGTCCCTGAGCCAGTCTCTATACTAAACTCTCCCTTCCCTTCTGTTGAGATTCTTCTTAGCTCCCTTTCTTGCCTGAAGACCTCTGTTAAAACTCATATATTACATAGAATCTGATAACCTTGATCCCCTTAAGGGAAAAGGTGCAGGCCTTGATCCTATTCTTGGAAGCATCCTGAGCCCATTAACATTTCCCATGTGCTGCCCCCTGAGTTCTGTACCCAGCAGTGGGTGTTGGGGACAGCAGTCTTTGTTAAGCAGTAAAAACACCCTGTTACGCTCTTCACCCAGGACAACAGATACTCCCAGGAGTCTACTGAGTATGAGTATTGGCTGAAGCAAGAGGTAATGCAAACTTTCTGCTCATTCCTTTTATGTATACAGAAGCTAGGAGAAGCCAGTCATGTATTTCCAGTCTTTCCGTGGGACGAAAGGATGCCTAATTCATTAATACAATTTATCTTGATGCAATCTGAAGCCATTTTTTTTTTCAAAGACCATAAAGTGCTCTGAGGCAGCACTCACTTCTGTGTGTGTTTTTGTTGTTGTTGTTACAGTTTTGTTGAGATATAATTCACATACCATACAATTCACTCAATTAAAGTGTACAAGTCAGTGGTTTTAGTGTATTCACAGAGTTGTGCAAGCATCATCACAATCAATTTTAGAACATTTCAGCAACTCTAAAAGAAACTCCATGTCCACTAGCTATTGTTCTCCAATATCGTGATTCTTCTCAGCCCCTAGCTCAGCTATTTGTGTGTCTCTCTCTATTTGCTGGTTCTGGACAGTCCAAGTACATAGAATCACATAATATGTGCTTTTCTGTGATCAGTCTCTCTCACTTAGCATATTGTTTTTAAGGCTCTTTATGTTACAGTAGTATGTATCAGGTATCAGTACTCCATTCCTTTTTGTGGCCAAAAAGAAATGTCATTGAATATATATACCACATTTTGTTTACCCATTTATCCATTGGTGGACATTTGGGTATCCATTTTTGGCTCTTATGAATAATTCCACTATGAACATTTGTGTATGAGTTTTTTGTGTAGACATGTTTTCATTTTTCTTGGTTATGTATCTGGAAGCAGAACGTTGAGTCAAATGAAAAGTCTATATTTAAAATTCTGAGAAATGGGGAAGCTGGGATGGCTCAGTGGGCTGAGTGCTCAATTTGCAACCCAGGAGTCCAAGGATAATGTCCCAGCCTCAGCCTGTGTGGACCCATATGCTGAACTGGGGTGTGCTTCCCATGTGGGAGGCCCTTAATTCAGGTCTCACCAGGGTAAGCTTGCCATGTGGGAGGCCCCCGGTTTGGTCCCCAGCTCTCAGGGGTATACCCCACATGCGGGAGGCCCCTAGCCTGGTTCTTGCCCTGCCCTCCCCCTCCCGCACCCCCCCCCACCTGTGTGGAACAAAACCATGTCAAAAACTGATGATGTACAACTATAGAGACTGCTCTGGACCCTCCCCTGTTTCTCTGTCTCTTTCTGTCTCTGTCAAAACAAAAAAATAAATCTTAAAAAAAAAATTCTGAGGAACTGCCAGGCTGAACTATTTTATATCTCTCCCATCGGTATAAGAGGGTTGCATCCTCACCAACACTTGTTATTATTTAATGTTTTGATTACAGCCTTCCTAGTGGATATAAAGTGGTACCTCATTGTGGTTTTCTTTTGTGTTTTTCTAATAAAAAACACATTTAAAGATGTAGAGCATCTTTTCATGTGTTTATTGGCCACTTGTATATCACACTTTTTTGGAGAGATATATTTATATTTTTTGCCCATTTTGAAATGGGTCATTTGTCTTTCTTATTATTGAGTGGTAAGAATTCTTTATATAGTTTAGCTATAAATCAGACATGTGATTTTCAAATATTTTCTCTTATCCTGTGGCTTGTCTTTTGACTTCCTTTAATATATTTTTATTTATTTATTTTTATTTTTGAGAGAGAGAGAGAGAGAGAGAGAGAGAGAGAGACAGAGAGAGAGACAGAGAGAGAACTGAACTGGGGGAGCTCCCAGCTCAGCATATGGTTCCACACGGGCTGGGGCCGGGATTCGATCCCTGGTCCCCGGTGCTACAAAGTGAGCGCTTAGCCCACTGAGGCATCCCAGCTTCCCTACTTTTGATTTCCTTGATGGTGTTCTTTGAAGTACAAAAATGTTAACTTTTGATGAAGTCCAACTTCTCTATTTTTTCCTTTGTTTGATGGTGTCATATCTAAGAGCCAATGGTAAATTCAAGGTTATGAAGATTAACTCCTATATTTTCTTAAGAGATTTATGAATATCGGTCTTTTTGACTAATTTTTTTGTATGTGGTATGAGGTGAGAGTTCAACTTCATTCTTTTTTTTTTTCTTTTTTTAAAATTTATTTTATTGTTTGAGAGAAGGTGAGAGAGAGAGAGAGAGAGGGAAAGGGGGGTGGGCAGAGCAGTCTCCATAGTTGTACATCATTAGTTGTGTCTTGGTTCCATTCCACACAGGTGGATGTGGTGCTATGTGGGGCGGAACCAAACTGAGGGCCTCCTGTGTGTAAGGTGAGACCCTTCCTCACCATCATGGCAGTTACCAGTTGTGCTGCAGTTCAGCATATGGGTTTGCACAGGCCAGAGCTGGGATTTGATCCCTGGACCTTGCGGATGCAAGGCAAGTGCTCAATCTGCTGAACTATCCCAGCATCCCCCCAACTTTATTTTTTTGGATCTGGCTATTCAGTTGCCCAACCATCATTTATTAAAGATTGTTATTTTTACACTGAATAGTCTTGGTACCCTTGCTGAAAATCAATTAACCATAGATACGTGAGTATCTGGACTCTCAATTCTATTTCCTTGATCAATATATTTATCTTTCTGCCAGTAACACTCTGTGCTCATGGTTGATTGTAAGCTTTGAACTCAGGATATGAGTCCCTCAAATTTGTTCTTCTCTTTCAAGATTGTTTTGGCTATTCTGGGTCCCCTGAATTTCCATATGAATTATAGTATTTGGCTTGTAAATGTGTACAAAGAGTTGGGATTCTAATAGAGATTTCATTGACTCTAGATCATTTGGGAGAGTATTAGCATCTTAACAATATTAAGTCTTCTAGTCCATAAACATGGATGTTTTCTCATTGATTTTATCTTCTTTAAATTCTTTTAACGATGTTTTGTAGTTTTCAGAATGCACGTTTCTTTGCTGAGCACTCAACATGTACAAGACACATCATTACAGATCCTCAACCATGTGGCCTTTCCTCTCATACTGTCTAGAGAACACAGACCATAACAACTCCAATTTGCTGCTCTACTCTGCACAGAGCAGGTGCTCAATACAGATTTCTTGAATAAACTAAGGGGCAAATAGATTCCTCACTTTGCTTTTTGTGTCCTCAAAACAAAAGTAGCCGCAGGACACTTTTCAGTTCATTAATGATCGTGTTGCACACAGCAGATGTGGGCTCACAGCAAATGCGCTGCTGACAACATGTGCTGCTTCTGGTGCCCTTCATTTGGACAGAAAAACAAGTCCTCATTTACATGCACAGTCTTTCCCTGGAAGGACCCATCTCTACCGGGGTCTTCAAATAAAGAGGGTGGGTTGCCTTGGAACCTCTGGTTTTACCATCCCATGCAATTCTGCATGCACAGTCCTTCCTGCTGAGTGGGGTTGGGACAGTACAGAGAAAGTCCCTGGACACGGTGGCACGCAGACCCACACAGATGTGTCATCAGCTCAAACCACAAAGCCTCTTAGGAAATGTGTGTGTGGTTTGCAGCATCAGCAAGAGGCACAACCAGAACTTTCATCTTCAGTCTCCCACCAAACCTTCACCTTCCTCTGGCCAGTTCACCCCCAGACATTTGTCCCTGACTACCAGACCTCAGTCCCTGAGGCCCATTCTAACCCTACCTAAACTCTCCTCCCAAAGAAAGTCCCCCAGAGAGGATTTGCCCCATGTCCTTCTAAACATCCAAAACCAATTAAACAAATGGAACAGATTTTAATCAAGTAATGAGTGTTCTTGTAATAAAGAATATGGGAAAAAATGTATCCTTCTTACAGTCAACTGAAAACACAGTTCCTGGTTCCTCATTGCCCAACAAGCAGTAACTGACCTGAACCCTGAAGGTTATTGGGAACTAGTTCTTAAAGAAGACAGGGCAAAACTTTATGTGAAGGGTACAAAAAGTATCGATTCTTGCTGGGTGCCTGTGAGATCTTTGGCAAATGAAGGTGAATTAATAAGTTAATTAACCCCTGAGCCACTGGTTCCTCATTATTAGAAAAGGAAAATACCTACCTTACCTATATCTTATTAGGATTACATGAACTAATATATGGACAGTATTGGCACATGGTAAACACTCAGTTAATTTCACCTTCTTCTTCTCTTTTATGAAGGAGGTATTGAGGATGACAAAAAGACTGCAGCTCAGATTCAGGCACAGGCAGGAATGAAGACAAATATTGGTAGAATTCCCACCAAGTGCAGGAGCCCAGGGTCTTGGGGGGAGGACACAGACAGGCACACAAGTAGTTAGAGACAGGGTAGTGGGGACCATAATTAAGAGTAGAATTATGTGCTTGTGAACTCATGGGAGCAATACCTGCTCTTGGGGTCATGGGGAAGGGAAGGTTTCTGGAGGCAGTTTCCTACAAGCCTAGGTCAAAGGATTAAGAATGACTTGGGCAAAGTAAATGGGACAGTATTCTGAACCAAGTAACTGTGAAGACCTTGGAAGCAAGAAATCCTTGTGCAGTAATGGATTGTTGGTAATAAGAATAACAATAAGAGCAATATTGCTTGTGGGCCTACTATGTCCTATACACTCTTTGAGCCTCACAACTCTGAGCAACGTATTAGTAGTTTTACAAATTGAGACCTGGAGTGGTGAAGGGAGCTTTGTACAACCACAAAGCTAGCAGAGGGCGGGAGAGGTTTTGATCGAGACTTGTTAGGTACCAGAGCCAGTTCTCGGTCCTAAGAACTGAGCTGCTCTTAGCCACTGGCTGTGACTGAGGAAGAGTTCTCTTCAATGTTAGGGAGGCCGCTGCTGTAGGCAAGCCTTTAGAATCAACATTTAGATGAACAGAACAGATCCACATGGCCACTCTCATCCTGTCCCTCCTCCTACTGGACTGCCTTGCTGATGCCCCTTCGGTGGGTGCAAATCACCCCCATGATTGACTAGACAACTCTCAGGAACACTTCCTGTCACAGGTATGTATGTTGGGGAGGGGGTATGCCTGACACAGGGTGAGCAATGTACAGCTCCAGGGGGCTCCAGGGGGCTCCAGGCACACAAATGACCTTGCAAATGGTATCCTCCAGGGCTCTGCAGGGGTAGCCTTGTGAAATTCAGTAGATATGATATGCTCCGATTCACTGAGAAAGTGAATTATTAGCTGGGTTTTGGAACTCATCTGCTTCTCAAATAATTGTGTAGAAATGTCTTTCTTGCAATAGAGTTTAGCCCAATTCAAGACATAATAAAGGAGTTAGGTGAACATGGGTTGAGGGGTGCTAGAGAGATAGATAATTCTGATAACTTAAGTAAAAATGATTGTGTAGAAGTCCCTCTATACTGACATCTTTCACTGTTACATTTCCCGCCACTATCTGAAAAAATATACCTCCATTATGAGTGCATGAAAAGATACTTAGCACTAGCCATTGGAAAAAATGCAAATCAAAATCACAATAAGATTACGTTGCACCCACTGGAATGGATATAATCAAAAAGGATAATAATAAGTATTGGCAAGGATGTGGAGAGACTGGGACTCTCACACACTGCTGGTGGGAATGTGAAATGGTGCAGCCATTTTGGAAAATGGTCCACAAAAGATGAAATATGGAGTTGCCCTCTGACCCAGCAGTTCTACCCCCAGCCATATGTCCAAGAAAAATGAAAATACATGTCAGCAAAAACCAGAAACCAAAAATTGTTCATTTTTTAATGTTCAATGATATTCATAGCAGCATTATTTATAATATTAATAGCTAAAATATGGAAACAATTCAAGTGTCCTTCAACTGATGAATGGGAAAATAAATTGTGTACTATATCCAGGCAATGAAGTATTATTCTGATGTTAAAGAAAATGAAGTAGCGAGTAGCCTTTAAAATGTGCTAAGTGATAAAAGCTAGTTGCAAAGGAACATATATTGTATGATTCCATTTATATGACATGTCCAGAATAAGCAAATTTGTGCAGACAGAAAGTATGTTGGTCATTGCCTAGGTTGCATGTGGGGTGGGGAGAAATGGGAAGTGGTTTTTAATGAGTACAGGGTTTCTTTTGGGGATGATAAAAATGTTCTAATATTGATTGTGGTAATGGTTATAAAACTCAATGAATATACTAAAACCATTGTGTGCCACTCTCTCTATGACAGAATCATATAATATGTGCAATATAGCTCAGTAAAGTTCTTTTTAAGAATAGTTATTATAAGCAGTAACCTCTACACCACAATCATGAGTTTATCGGCACATTTTTCTCTCTATTCCATTGAGCAGGTGGAATAACAGAATTATATTTGCTAGATGAGAAAGCCAGACACAGTGAGACCATAGAGCTTCCCCAAGCTCATGTAGCTTTGCAGAAAGTCCATTAGGCACCCAGATTTTCTGGTAACCGGTTCCAGACAGTTGAAAGACTTGCGGTTTTCAAGTTGTGTTTTACAGAGGCTTTTCAGGGGACACCTGTGTGGGGGACGAGTGGGGCTGGAGTGAGCATGAGAAGCAGAGTTGCTGGTCAGGCGAGCTCTGGTCTCCTACTTGGTTTAAGTCAAACCACTTCTGGGTTTAAATGGACAGATTAGGCTCATGTATACACTATTTTTTTTTTTAAGGGTTCCTTTGCCAAAATTTATTACCCTCAGATTATAGAGAGTAAACAGAACACTTCCCTCGACCTTAGCACCCAAAGTGCTGATGTATTCTTAGAAAAAATGTTCACATTTCAAACAAAATGTGAAACTCGGGCTGCCCAGATCTTGTTGTTTGGTGTTGACTCTTTGCTGAGGAATGCACTTACAAGGTATCTGTTTACAACTCCAATTGCCAGAGAACAAGTGAGAAATATTGCCCTTGGCCAAAATATATTCTGTTGCTAGAAAATAGTACAGCTTAAGTGTTTATAAAATTATCAGAAAACACTGTCACTTAATACTAATATTGCACAAAATGTCCTTGTCCCCAGAAGTGCTCCCATCCTCATCCAAAATTGTCTTTAGAAGCAAAAGTTGTTTCCCAACATAATCTAGGTTTGTTTTCAATTTGTCTTGACAAGGAATGACATCAGTTGACCAGACAAAGGAGTTTCAGTTTTCATTCTGTGTTTCATCTGCGTGGACAGTGAGCTGTAAATATCATAAGTGCTTGTTGCAGGTGGGTCGTGGAAGGGCCTCATTTGTTAAGGACCATGGTTCACGGGTTTCATGTGTCTTCCAAGGGCCAAGAGGGTGCTTGCCCATCATCACTGTGAGGCCTGGCCAACAAAAGCCAGGGGCCCAGGAGCCAGTATTGAAGGATGATGTGACCTTTGACCTCCACTAGCGTGGCCTGCAGGGAAAGAGGCAGTCATGCTGCAGGGAGGCATAATGACTGATCTTGTTAGGGTTAAAGAAACAGCATTGGCATCCAGCTGGGGCTTCATCTGGGAGGTGCTCAGAGGGTCTTCAGTGACAGCCACCTGGTCCCGTGCACAGCTAGCTGTACCAGGTACCCACTGAAGGGTGGACCCCCACCCCCACCCCATCCCCATTTTTGGTCATCCGAGTCAAGAAGATTCATTCACTTATTTTCCTTGCCACCTGCATGTCTCACCCCTCCTGACACTAAGAGGAAGTCCTGACAGTGGCAAGCCACTGGTTTTGTTTTTTTCATTGATAAAAATGATCAAGAAAATGACATGGGACTAGTGACCTTATAAAAGGGTCCCCAGAGAGTTCTCTAGCCCCTTCCACCATGTGAAGTCACAGGGAGAAGACAGCTTCCTATAAGCCAGGAGGTGGGCTGTCTCGCCAGAACCTAACCACACTGGCCCCAGGATCTAGGACTTACAGTTCCTAGACCTGTGGGAAATAAATTCCTGTTGTTTATGAGCTGCCCGGTCTATGGTATTTTTGTCATGGCAGCTCGAGCTGACTATGACAGCATCTTACATAAATGTAAAGGGCTTTTAGTCAAGTGTGATTAGTGCTTAACTTACAGGTTGACTGGAGTGAGATGAAGATCTAAGATGCAGCGCTATGCTGAAATATTCAAGCAAACGTCTAGAGAATCATGCCATAAACAGAAGGCCTTCATTATTTACACTTCTGAATCATTTTCACCTGGCCTCATATGTGGTTTTGGCACAGATGACTAGATAGATACCAATGACCCATTTTATTTGTGCCAAATAAAGAGACACACGTGCCCTTGGTGTCTCTAGACTTAGCACCATGGTTCTCACTATTCTTTGCAGCATTTTGTCATTTTATTGGGGCACAAGTTAGAGTAGCCCAGGACCTGGCATCTGCTCCCTGAAGCAGCACCATGGTTCTTGATTTATGCTTGAGTGCAGTGACTCTGGGGAATAAAGCTGGCACTATGGAAATGAACACAAAGGGAGGGGCACAGCCCAGTCAAACTTGAGAACTTGAGGAGAACTGAGGATGTGCACAGGGAATGTGTGATTGTACAGGCGGTGTGACATGGGAGAAAGCCTGTACCCGTGTGTCTGTTTTCTGGTATTTGGGGATTCCTGAAGTTTGGACATATTATTCTCATGTATCCAGGGTCTGCTAAAAAAAAAATGTGACTCATTAATAAGCACTTTTTATTTTGAGAATACTACAGATTCACATGCACTTTTAAGAAATAATACTGTGAGACTTCCTGGGTCCTTTATGCGGTTTCCCCCAAAGGTATATCTTGAAAACACAAATGCCATCCTATAACCATGATATTGACATTGATGGTACAGTCAAGATTCAGAATATTTCATCATGGCGAGGATCCCACGCATTGCCCTTCTATAGCCACACTCACTTCCTCTCACCCTCCAACCCCTCCTTAACCCCTGGCAATCACTAATTTGTTTTTTATTTCTGTGATTTTTTGTTTGTTTGTTTTGTTTTAAGAATGGTATACAAATACAATCATATGAATATAACCTTTTGATAGGTGTGTAGTGACATCGCATATGTGATTTGCTTTCAACCTTCCAATCTAATATTTGAAGTGAGTTTCTTGTAGACAGAATATAGTTGGGTCATGTTTTAAAAAATATCTATTCTACTAATCTGTTTATAATTGATGCCTGTTTACATTTTATGTAAATATTGATATATTAGAGTTTAAGTCTGTTTTTTTTTCCCATATTTTATTTTCTGTCCTCTTTGTTTTTCCTTTCTCTGTTTTCATTTTCCTGCCTTCTTTTGGGTTACTTAAACATTTAAAAGACTTCCACATTGATTTATCTATAGAGTTTTTAAGAGTATCTCCCTGTATAATGTTTTTAGTGGTTTCTGTAGGTATTGTGTTATATATACAAAACATCACAGTCTACCATTATCATTTGATCAGTTTGAGTGAGGTATAGAAAACTTACCTTCATTTACGTCTCCCTACCTTTACCTGTCTGTAATTAATTGTCTTAAATATTTTCTCTACGTGCATTTAAAACCTCATTAGTGTCATAGTTTTTTCTTCATTAGTGTCACAGTTTTTTCTTCAAACATGAAACATAATTTAGAAAACTCAAAAGAAGAAGGAAAGCCTATTGGATTTACCCACATTTTTGCTTACTGAGTTCTTCCGGCCTTCCTGATGTTCCAGTCCCTGCCCCCACCTCCACCCCCACCCCCGCCCCCGCCCCTTTTTTCATTCCCTTCTATTTAGAAAACTTCCTCTAGTCATTCACTCAGCGTAGATGTCCTAAAATGGTCCCATCTTGAGTCCTAACTACTAAATCCAGCAGCCTTTACTCATACTTCTCACACTCTTGGCGATCTCTGTATCACTGGGTGCTAGTCACTGCTCAAATTAATTAACCTAATGAGGTACAATCCATTCAGTACCTCCATTTCACAAATGAGGAAATGGAAGATGTGAACCCAGAAACTCTGGTGCCAAAGGCCACGCTCTCATCCAGTGGGTTGCATTTGCTGCTTCCAATTAGCTGCCCCCCGCCCTGCCCCCCACTGCACTCTCCCATGAAGCCCCCTTCTGCGCTGTTGTATATGTACACATTTCTCAGTTGCTTTGTACCGCTTTATTTTCTCCTCCATTTTTCTTCTTCTCACACCTATGAGTAAACATTCCCGAAGACTCCTTCTCTAGCTTTCTCCCTCCTTTTCCTTTCTCATTAACTATGACTATTGTAATGAATGACACATATACGAGCATATTTATCAACAGTAACATCTTAACAACTGCTTACACAGACCCACATTTCCTGGTTTTAAACATCTCTTCACCACAAAGATCATCATTTATAATTTGACTGCATTATCTAACCCCAAAACTTGTTTTTCAGGGATACATTTTTGTCAGTATGTAACAGAAGTCCAGAAAAATGTACCAAATAATAAGCATACATAGAGTTCAAGGAACTTTTATAAAGAAACACATTCTTGTAACCAACACAAATATCAAGAAACAGAACTTACCAGACCCCCAGATGTACCTACTCTGTCATTACAACCTCACTCCAAGAACAATCACTATCCTGTTTTTTTTTAAGACTAATTTTTATTGTTTTTGACAGAGAGAGAGAAAGAGAGGGAGTGGGAGAGGGAGAGAGAGAGAGAGAAAAAAAAAAGAGAGACAGAGAGAAGCGGGAGAGCCCAGAGCAGTCTCCATAACTGTACATTAGTTTCTTTCCACAGGTGGGCGCAGGGTCATGCAGGGCAGAAAATGAGCCAGGGGCCTCTCACATGGGAGGCATTTACATTTCTATCAGCAATGTATGAAAATTTCCATTGGTCCACAGTTTTGCCCATATTTGGTACTGTATGTATTTTTATTTCAGTCATTCTGATGGTTGTGCAATGTTATTTTATTATGGTTTTATTTTACATTTCCCCAATGACTGATGAAATTGAGCAACTTAACATATGTTTATTGCCAATTCATCCTGTGAAATGCCTGTTTGAGTCTTTTTGTCCATTTTTCTATTGAGTTGTCTGTTTCTTTGTTTTTTAATATTGATTTATACTAATGCTTATTCTGGAAATGAATCCTTTGTTAAATATTTCCACCACTCAGTGGTTTGCTGTGCATTCTCTTAATTGTGTTTTGTTGGCGAATGAAAATATTAATTTTAATATAATCGAATTATTCATTTCTTCCCTCTATTTAACACTTCTTTTATCCTGCTCAAATATTCTTTTATTCTTGACATCTATACTTCTGATAATAGTCTTCTCATCTTTCCTGTCAAGCACATTTGCCACTGTGGAGTCCCTCTGATTTTTTTCTCTCATCCTGTCCACTTTAATTGTTACTTTATCAATTTGATGCTACCTTAGAATTAATTCTTATTCACCTTTTATTCTTACAGCCACCACCCTGTTCAGGTTCCATTTAGCTCATCACAAAAGCTGCTTCTTCTTTAAAGTTTTATTTTATTGTTTTTGACAGAGGCAGAGAGAGACAGAGAGAAGGGAGGAGGGCCCAGAGCAGTCTCCATAGTTGTGCGTCATCAGTTTTCAACATGGTTTCGCTCCACACAAGTGGGCAGGGGCTGTGCAGGGCAGGAACGGGGCTGGGGGCCTCCCGCATGGGAAGCACACCCCAGTTCAGCACATGGGTCCACCCGGGCCAGGGCCGGGATTTGATCCTTGGTTCCCGGGGCTGCAAAGCGGGCATTCAACTTGTTGAGCCCTCCAGTTTCCTACCCCCACCAAAAAAAATTTATTACAGGCTCAAATTTTAATTTCTATTCTTTGTCTTCTATTGTTAAGTTTTGTTGTTGTTTTAGTTTCTAACTATCTATTACATTTAGAAATGTGTTGACAAATGAAGCACAATAACACATTGTTTAATACGGGGACATGAAACTGTAATGAGCACAGTGGACAACACTTCTTTGGGGTCTGACCTAAATATAATTTTCTATCAGCAATGTATGAAATTTTCATTGGATTGCCAGGAAAGCCAAATGAGCTGAAACAAGTGAGATATCAGTGTAAAGTTGCAAAGTGATATTGTTAATATTTTTATTTAAAAGAGGCGCCTAAATAACCTTTTTGTTTTATTTATAGAGAAACAAGAAAGTTGATTTATTAATTTGGTTCATCAAGTACTTAAGAATTTCATGAGATAAAAATATTAATAAATGTTATAAATCAGTGTAGTTCTAATATATGCATATATAGAACACATATAAACCTTGGCCACATTCAAACTCACAGGGGCTCACTTTTCCTAAACAGGTTTATCAAGTTCATGTCCCTGAAGAGGAGGGTCTCTCCCTAAAATGGAAGCGAGAATCAGCTGACTTTGATTTTCTCCACTTGAGGAGGAACTCTTGAATTCTCTATGCCTGGCATACTGGTGAATGATTATAGATTACTCCATGGATATGCACTGAAGAGGGGAGACTGTAATTTTCTAGATGCTTTAGATCAAAATTCCTTCTCTGGAGTCAAAAGATAGTAAGTTGTTTAAAAAAAAAAACTTGTTTTTTAAAAGTCTACCAAGATCAACTTCTCTTTTTTTTTTTTTTTTTTTTTTAATTTATTGTTAAATTTGATGAGGTTACATTGGTTGGTAACAATTAGACAGTTTACAGATGTACAAGTCCACCTCACATCATTCATGCATCGTATTATGTGCCCATCACTCAGTATCAGTTCCCCTTCCATCACCTTATATCTAGTGCCCACTCCCACCTCCACCCACAACTCTCCCCCCACTCCTCCCCCCTATCCTGGTAACCACCAAACCATTGAGTGTGTCCATAATGCTGGTGCCCTCTCCCACCTTCCCTCCCTCTCTCCCTCCCTCCTCCTCCCCCTCCCTCTGGCAATCATCTCTTCACTTTGTCCGTACAGGCACAATATATAAACATATTTTAGTTAGTACAAGAGAAAAGTTTTAGTTTAATAGAATGTGTTTTCTTCAGAAATTTTACTGTGGAGTTCTTTGTTTTTGTCTCCTGTGTAGAATTCTGGTTGGCTAGATCAATAATCATATTTCTCATATTTTTAAAAACCAGTATGATATACTTTAAATATTTTTAAAAGCAGTATGGTATCCAGTTTCCAAGATGGCTCCTAGGAGTGCCTCCTGCTATTCACACCCATGGGCACTCCCTTCCCACACTGCATAGGCTGACTTGTATAACCCCTAGAATACCATGGATATGATGGCGCGTGGCTTCTGAGACTACATCATAAAATAAGGTGACCAGTCGTCCCGCTTTTGGCGGGACAGTCCCGATTTTTAACAATTTGTCCCACGTCCTGCGGGGTTTTAAAAAAGTCCCGATTTTTGGAAAGAATGCATGACAAGCTAGGGAACGGCGGGAGATAGACCAAATTTTTAATCAAGAACCCCCTCCCCCCCGGTCAGTGGTGTCCCGCTTTACCAATGTTAAAATCTGGTCACCTTATCATAAAAGGAGTTGTGACTTCCATCTTTCTCTCTCTTAGGTTATCACTTTGGGGGAAGCTAGCTGCCATGTTGTAAGGCCACTCAAGTGGCTCTATAGAGAGGCTGATGAAGCAAGAAACTGAGACCTCAGAATACAACTAGTGCTAATTTACCGGACTTGTGAGGGAGCCACTTTGGAAGTGAATCCTCCAGCCACAGACAAACCTTGACATGATGTCACAGCTGCGCTCAACATCCTGACTACAATCTTATGAGGTTGCCCAGAAAAACTATGTGCAATAATAAAAGTCCATTGTTGTTGAAGATACTAGGCTTTGTGATAATTTGTCATAAAGCAATGGGTAACTAGTACAGCTAGTTAAAAATGATTGAAAAAAAGAATTTTTTAAAAAAGATTTATTTATTGTTTTTGACAGAGAGAGAGAGAGAGAGAGAGAGAGAGAGATACAGAGACAGAGACAGAGAGAAGGGGGAGGGCCCAGAACAGTCTCCATAGCTGCACATCATTGGTTTTTCCATAGTTTCATTCCACAGGTGGGAGTGGGGCTGCACAGGGCAGGAACTGGGCCGGGGTCTTGCCCTGGTGAGAACCGAACTGGGGGCACTCCCCAGTTCAGCACATGGGTCCACACGGGCCAGGATTCGATCCTTGGTCCCCAGGGCTGCAAAGTGAGCACCTAACCCACTGAGCCATCCCGGCTTCCCTGAAAAAAATTTTTTTTAATCATTATCAAAACCCTGTGTAACCTTATTTAATACAATAAGGTCTTCTTATGAGGACATCTGAATGTTTTCGTAAGATATACGGTATGTGATTCTTGTAATTTTAAGTGAGGTAGCAAATGGGCAGGTGTTACTTCTGGTCTTGCTGGAGGAGGAGCTAAGACAGCAGTAGGAGTTGCAGTCTGATACCCATCCATAGTATGAGATGGGGCAGGGCACCTATAATGGGGACCCCTTTTCAGAGTCCCAGGTGTGAAGGGAAAGTCAAGAGAACTCCAGGATTTCTTCTGTGAGTGTCTCTATCTTGGAAAACATCATTCAAAGCAAACATAAATCTGGTTTCATTTCTCTATTGTTTCGTGGACATATTTTGATGGGGCAAAAATCTTTTCTTTGTGTCACATAGAAGCATTGAATAACTGAGGTGTAAACTCTTGTGAAACTTTCATTTAATTACACATGAAGCCCCATAGAATTTCACCCACAGAGCAGTAGGGTTGTTTTTAATGTTCAAGACCTAAATTTGCGGTTGGCTCACCCCCAGCGCAGTCATGCGATTAGTCACGCAAGTTGTCACCAACCCCCTCTGCCATAAAGGACTCACAGCTAACGGCCCCACCGGTGCCCTTTTCCCAAAACATGTCTCTGAAAGCTGAACTCAAACATGCATGTCGGTTTGGACTTAGATTTCGTGTTTGTTTTGCCTTGAAGCATGGACCATGTCAGAGAAGATGGAGACACCTTCACGGCCTGTCAGTCACATCTCAGCGGAGCTTCTCAATGGGCTGTCAGACAAGAAAGGAGCCTCATGAAGCCACCTTAATCAGCATCCCCCATCTGTGAGGTCACCGGGATGTTTCCATTTTCAGCTCTCATTAGCTGAGCGCGTTCCACAGGCAAGTCCTTATCTTTTGTAACTTTGCTGCCACATCCTGAGAAAGCCTTTCTGCAGAATGACACTTTCTCCATGGGTCAACCCACAGTAATGAGCAGCCGGCTGATGTGCCCCTAGCACTCACTAGCAGTATATGTTGATATTAACCTTTTGTGTTGTGAGATGTCGCTTTTACCCTTGGCTTCTGCCACGTAAGTCTCATTATTTCTAATAGGCTGTGGCAATTAGGGTCCTGGGGCTGCTGATCGCAGCCATTTGGAATGGGGAAGGAGCGCTCAGGGAGAACAATGTGATGCATCGCCTAGCCCAGATCTGCACACAGCCAGGCAATAGTGGACTTCCGGCTGCTGATTCCCATCACGGAGCCTTCACATGTCCTGTCCCCAAGTGGCTAGTGCCTGTTTTCAGACCCCTTTTGTGGAGAATGACATGCTCAGCAGATAGTTCAGTGTGTTGGATTTGGCTAATAAGGAATACATTACACAGAATTATTTGGGAAAAAATGAACATGTTCAAAGAGACTTTTTTTTAAAAGATAGTTGGCTGAAAGGATTGACACTGACAACCAGTCACTCTGGGTGCTTCACAGGCTCCCTGTGGAGGCAGTTTTGAGCCCTGAGGACCCAGGCAGGCCCCTCTGACTTGTGCTTAGGAAATCTTAACTCCTAATGGAACTCTGTGGTTGAAATTCGGTGGGCCTCCCGTGGCTGTGAGTAAGTTAAGAAGCTGTTTCTTCAAGTTTAGAACAATACATTAGAATGACCCTAACAGCCTGGGAATTAAGGCTGTGAAGGGAACAAACTCCACACTAAATTAAGGATGTAGAAAACCACAAATAACTGAAAGCATAATATACAGTCAGTATTTATATTCTTTCCAGTTCTTTGATCTGAAGCATTCTCTATGTTGAAAAACAACAAAACAAAATTAAGCATGTTTCAGACGAGATGAGATTGGAGGTTAAGGAACAACCCAGAAGAAAAACTTTAGCTTATCCATAAGCAGTGGAGCTTGAATGTGCAACATCGGGACAAGATTTTTCTAAATAAATGCAAGAAAAAGCCCCTACATTAATCTGCTTATGAAAATAACAGTTGGGAAAGCCCCTTCAACAAATGTCTCATAAATTAGGGTTCTGCACTGTCAGAGGCCCTAGTGTGCAGCTGCTGAAATACTCATTCTTGCTGATGTAGCTGGATGGTCTATTTCTAAGAGCCCCTTGCTGATTTGTTCTTTGCTCTGCAAAATGACACATTTAAAAATGTAAGTTTATTTTAGTTAGGTTGGTCCTCAGTATAAATATGTGGCAGTTATGAGGTGGAAAGCTCAAGATGTATAATTGATAATTATTGAAATTTAATTGCTTCTTGAATAGGTAAGGTCTCTAGAAGAAAGCATAAGAATCTTCCCTCCCTCCCTCAAGCTTGCTCCTTCCTTCCTTCCTTCTTTCCTTCCTTCCCTCCCTCCCTCCCTCCCTCCCTCCCTCCCTCCCTCCCTTCCTTCCTTCCTTCCTCCTTCTTCCTTCCTTCTTCTCCTTTCTTCCTTCCTTCCTTCCTTCCTCCTTCTTCCTTCCTTCTTCTCCTTCCTTCCTTCCTTCCACAAAGATTTAACCAACTTGTGCTATAAGTTGTCACTGGGCAGAGAGCTGTAGACAATCCACCAGTGAAGGAAACAGCATTATTCAAGGAGGACTTCAAAGGGGAAATGTGCACAGAGGGTGCCAGCCTACGGCACCACAAAAAGAATGATACAAGAGAAGGGACAATGGGAATCCGGAGGAGAGGTAAGAGAATTAATTATTGTCAGGCTCTGAGGTGCTGCACTTAACCTGCACATTCCTTACCAGGGCCAGAATGTACGCGTTAATAGATTGAGCACCTAGAACGGTGCCTAACACAGAGAGGCACTCAACATTTGTTTGTGGAAAATCAGTGACATCTTAGTAATGAAACCTATGATAACCTTATTTGCATTCATAAATGCTTTTTTTCGGGCTACTCCCTCTGTTTCCCATGCCCCTACCCTGCTCCATGGTGGGAAAATAGAGTGTGACCATGTCAAAGGGGAGAATACTATTGGGAAGAATTTAGGGGCATTTAAAGACATTTACATATTTATGGCAGTGACTCTGATTTTTCTTCCTTGGCTCATTTTCTTCCTATTTGAAATCCTGCTCCCCAGGCCTATGGTGCGTACAAATGGCCGGGGGCTGCCTCATACTTGGAAGCATCCTGTTCTGGGAAGACCAAGCAGAAACAGGACAGGGTGCAGGGATAGGTGACTCAGGTCAGCTGCTTTCAGCCCCGGGGAGAATTCCTCTCATTCTTTGGGTTCATCCTTACTTTTTCAAGTTGCAAAAGTCTCAGGTCTCAGGTGAGAGTGTGGCCTGCTGTGTTGCTTTTGGGCTGCTCAAGTCTTCTGGGCACCAGAAGTCTTCCACTTTACATGGCCAGCTCAGATCAGCAGGCTGAGAGGGCTCAGGCCCAAGGTCCAGTCAGCAGTGAGGAGTTTACATCATTTTGGAACCTTCTCTTTTCATAATTCCTTTACGAGCCATGGAAACACTTGGTGACTTGAAATAGTGGGGATTTGGAGTTCTCAGCTGACTCTATCCTTTTACATTTTGAAAATGCAACCAAAATTTTATAATATATAGCACACCTACACACAGGAACTACTGACTCTGCCAGGACAGCGTTACGAAACAGAAACTCATTACTTGGTTTGTTCACTTTGAACAACGAAATCTTAATTACAATAGGTCTATCTGGTCCAGATATCAATCTATGTATCATCTGTCTATCTATCTACCTACCTACCTACCTACCTACCTACCTACTACCTATCATCTATCTATCATTTATTTCTATCTCTATCATCTATCTATCTATCTATCTATCTATCTATCTATCTATCTATCTATCTATCTATCATTTATCTATCATTTCTATCTATCTCTATCATCTATCTATCATTTCTATCTCTATCTATCATCTATCTATCTATCATCTATCTATCATCTATCATCACACTACATAAAGGGGACTTTAGAAGATAATGAAAATTATTGCAAATGACTGAACCCATTGAACAATTAATTTACAGATGAGGAAACTGAGGCTCAAAGAAGGCACGTGCTTTCCCAGGGTTCCATATGTATTACAGTATCTGGTGGAGGCTGCACAAAATTCTAAATTGTTAGTCTTTAATTCAGCATTTGTTCTCTATTATGCTGAGTCCTGAAGTAGCTACTGAACTTTTCCCCTCTTACATCCCCAATTAGGATACCATAAGTGACCTTTATTAAGAAAAAGCTTCTAAGTTCAAGACTAGTGGACATGTGGGAGAGGGTGAGTTATGGAGCTGGGTCTGGAAAGAATTCAGTGGCGTGACTGTCCAGACTGTTGTCAGCTATAATTCAACAAGAGCTCTTATAGAGAATTTCCTTAATTTATGAGCTAGGGAATTTAAAGTTTTTTTCTTTTTTCCCCCAAGTACTGTGTCCATAAATGGCTAGATTATATGAGACCCTTTACTTTGGTATGTTTATACTTAGCTTGTGCCAATATACAAGGTTGAAGTACTTCTTTCAGAAAATACAATTGAGTCTGCTGTGGTAAACTACCGTTTGGAAGTAAACTTGGTGGTGAATGAGTACTTTCCTGGCTATAAGGGGATCGTGCAGGGCAGCAAAGAGGTGATTGACCATCTGACCTTAGAAAGAAGAACTCGAAGGAACAAAGTATTTTACAGGAGGTCATCATTTTCCCCATATCTCTTTCTATATTGGGTTACAAATCATAATTAGCATCTGTCCCTAAGTTACCGTAAGATATTTTTCAGTTTAATTTCAAACTACTTCTGACAACTGTGGGAATTTTAGTTTTACAATCTGATCAGTGGTTTGGGCTCTCAATTATTTGATACATGGAGAATTTTCTAAAGAAGTATTTAGAAGGAAGGTTCACATTCATTGATATTTTGATTGGATGGTTGCACAGCAACATTGAACAATGAACAGATTTAACTTGACACTGGGTAAAATTTTGTTCCTGGGGTTTCAAGTTTTAAAGTTATGGCTGGTTATGGAATCCAAAGAACAAAGGTGAGAGGAAGGAGGGTGGTTTGGGCAAGAAGGGAGGGCATTTAGAGGTAAAGAAGATGACTTCTAAGGGGTCAGCATAGGAATGCAGGACCCTAAAGGGTTTGGGTCAGATTTTATCCTGATTTAGGACTTAATGGCTTGACTGAGTCACAGGGTAGAAGTGTAGCTTACAAAACTAAAATGTGGTTCGGCAAACCAAATTCCTGAGACTTGGAGAGGACAGTTCAGCCCTGCTTGGGATTATTGGCTCAGTGAGTGACCTAGGTGTATGTGTGTGTGTGTGTGTGTGTGTGTGTAAAAGGTGTGTGTGCCCGGTCTTCAGAGCGATTGCAGTGCCATGTGATTTGGGCTCCCTGTGACTCCAGGCAGCCAATAGCAGGAAGCAATTTCTGAGACAGTAGCACTGACCCCAAAGGGAGCAGGATATTTTTGTGATTATCTTCACTTGATTGTATGGGTCCCCCAAATGACCCCCATTTCCAGGTAATTCCAAAGAGGTGCCTCCTAAATCCTCTGAAGCAAATGATCTCATCAGCCATCGGGACCCACCATTTTCCCTCTTTGCCACTTCTAAATCCATTTGAAGCCAAGAAACCACATGGGGTGTGGCCGAGAAGACTTAAGTGCACACCTAAGATGCCTCTTGGAGGCTTCCAGGTAGACTTGGGGCCAGCAGAGTAACACGCTATCTGCGTATCTGCCGATGTAACACAGGTGATCTGTTCGAGGCCCTAGAAGGACAAATCAGAAAACAACACTAATAACAATAGCAAAACAATCCAATAAGCAAAGCAACAACTTTGAAACATGACTCCTGTTCTCCAGGGACACGCAATCCCAATGGGGAGAGATACTCTCTTTCTCTCATGCACACACACACACACACCAGGGCAACATGAGAGTGCATGTGAACAGTGGTGCTAGGGTCTTTTTGACATTGTGCCCTGTGGGGCCACATCAGGAAAGACTCCATGGGAAAGATAAAATTTTGTGATTTGAAGGATATTTTGAAGGATGAGTAACATTTGAACAAGTTTAGGTGCAAGAAGGAAGAGGACCTTCCCAGTATAAAAGTGGATGAGGCAGAGACATACATGAGGAAAAACAGAAGCCAAGTTTGTGGAGAGCAAATCATTTTACCGGGAGTGGATGGTCAGTGTAGACAATCCACAAAGCTGAGACTGGCAAGGTGGATTGGCGTCATGTTATGAAGGGTTGTAAGGAAGATGGAAGGGTTTAGGATTTTATTCTGCAGGCACAAGAGAGCCATGACATGTTTTTGAAAAGGCAAGAGATATATCCAATATCCAAGGGAAATTTTAATAGGTTGATTCTAATAGAAGAGTTTAATATGCATGTAAGCGGGAAGAAAATAAGAGGTTGATGAGTCCAAAGCCCATAACCATAGTCCAGGAATGTGGTAATAAGGACAAACTAAGCTAATTGGAGCAGGAAAGTAAAGGAACACAGTTAGAAAGTCATCAGAGTAAGACCATTAAAACATCTGTTGGGCATGTGCTCTGTGCTGAGCATGATCCTGGGAGCTAGGGGATGTACGTGTGCAGCTCTTTCCCCCTTCTCTGCCTCATGGTGGCAGCGCAGAAGGACCCGGATGCACAAAGTGAACAGCAAGATGGTGCCTCGGCTCCAGTTAGCTCCTGCTGTGTGCTGAGTAATTTGTGGGAATGGAGCAGATCGTCTGGGAAGATGAGGTCAGGGAGGAAGGGTCAGGACATTCAGATTTCAGAGACCAGGAGGCCAGGCTAGTGAGGACAGGGCCAATCCTATGGAACAGCTCAACCGCTGTGCTGGGGAGCAAACAGGCCATTTCAAGATGGGGAGAAACTGGGTGCATGGTGGTTTCCAATTGTCAACAACTACTAGTTACTTTGCATATTTAAAGCAAATATGCACATGCCCAAGAGCCATGCACACACACTGAACTTCTTTCCTGCAAAGGCCAAATGCCTACCGAAGGCTCTCTGTACTTTACCTGGAGAGTGAAATAGTGGAACTCCCTTCTCACGAGAGCTGCGTGTAAACCTAGGGTACAAAGTGGCTGATTACGCTAGACATGTGGGGGGTAGACCCTTGTTCAGATTTCCTTTCTTGAACAGTTGGCACCACTCAAGCTTTACTTATGGGGAATGGCATGGCTGTGAATCTCTTCATGTGGCTTCAAGACAATGTTCCTTGAGGTCATTGCTTCACTCCGGTAATTCACAAGGCAGTGTGTGCCAACTCAGGAAACGATGTAAGCAGGACTTCAAAAACCACTGGTGCCAGAAGAAGGTTGAAGTCAGGAGCCAAGCCAAACTTGGAAGGAAGGCCATGCTGCCAGGTACCAGATGAAAATAAGATCAAGCTCACACGTCCTGCATGGTGCCCAGAGGCCGTAGAAGAGTGGTTCCGGCTTCCTAAAACAGAATCCCTTGGCCAAGTAAGGACTGCCTATGGCAGAGGCTGCAAGATGCTCTTCCCCACCACAAAAAAGAGGATGTGAGGTCACTGCGCCTGGAGCCAGAGCAAGCCAAGGGTACTCCAAGCTCTGGAGAGCTTCGCTTAGTTAGATGCTACTGTCTCCTATTGCTGGGGCTGTTTCCACAGAGCGTCATTTCTCATAATTTTGACAAATTAATAGAGGTTGGAGAGGAACTTAGCTCTGCAGTCAAGTGGGGTGGGGGTGGGGGTGGGGGCGCATTCTTGGAGTAAAAGCGAGAAAACAGGGAAAGGTGTGAATTAAAGAGAGAGAAAATTTGCATGGTTTTCAGTGTTCAGGGCAATATTTGGCTCCATATCTAAACTCTGTGGAGCTATCACATGTATTGGATGGAGAACTCCTTCCTAGTCTGAAAGGTTTCAGTCAGTCATCTGGCGGTTCTCACCCGTGTACATTGTTATAGTATCCATTTGGGAGAGAGAGAGCCCTAGGGAGTTCTTACTTTTCAGAAAATAGGAAATGATATTTTGAATCAAGATGAACATTAATGAAAAGCCCTTCCTAAGTGTCTGCCTTTGCCCTGGATGATACTGACAACATCCCCTGTCCATTAACTTCATCTATCCCAGGATAGAATACTTCTTTCTTCTCTCAGCTGGTGGCCTTGCCATTGAGGAAATTATGGCTAATCAGGCAGAAGGTAGGTTGAACCACAGGAAATTGTCATTTTGTAAGATAAAAGTTATGAAAAGCCATTGAAAACTGCTGTTGTTTTGACCATTTTTTTCTGCCTATAAAATGGTTCTTCCAGATGGTTCTAATATTTGCTAGCATTCTGTGCCTAGGCCTATGCTAAGTACTATGAGTATGCCAGAAATGTCAGAAACACCCTTGTCTCCAGGGGTTTACGCTACACCAGTAGTCAGCAAACTATGACCCACCACATGTTTTTGTAAAGATTTATTGGAGCCTAGCCACACCCATTTGTTTACTTATTGTCTATGACTGTTTCCACTCAGCATTGAGTCATTGAATCATTGAACAAAAACTGTGTCATTCACAAAGCTTAACTATTCCCTATCTGGTCCTTCCCCGAAAAACTTGCTGACCCCCACATCACACTGTGGTAAGAGGTAATGATCACTCACAAACACTGCCATGTTTCTTATTGCTATTTAACACCTCTCCTTTTTCTTACTTTTCATCATTATTCTTTTTCTTCCTCTACTTGTCTGGATTTTCAAAATCTCTCCTTTCCTCAGTCTCCTCTACTCTTCTCGCTTGTTCCTAGTTTGTTATTGCATGTCCTCATATCTTTCTACTTTCCTCTGTTCATTTTCCTCCCTGTCTTTTTTTTTTTAAGATTTATTTTTATTGTTTTTGACAGAGAGAGAGAGAGAGATACAGAGACAGAGAGAAGGGGGAGGGCCCAGAACAGTCTCCATAGTTTTCCCACATAGTTTCATTTCACAGGTGGGCGCAGGGCTGCACAGGGCAGGAACTGGGCTGGGGTCTCGCCCCGGTGAAAACCGAACTGGGGGCACTCCCCAGCTCAGCATATGGGTCCACACGGGCCGGGGCCGGGATTCGATCCTCGGTCCCTGGGGCTGCAAAGTGAGTGCTTAACCCACTGAGCCATCCCGGCTTCCCCTCCTCCCTGTCTTCACCTGCTTCTTCTCCTTGTCTGTCCTTGTCCATCTCCTCCCACCCTCACATCCTCTTCCAATCCTTTCCTTTTTTCTTCTCATCTGTGCTTCCTCTGTGGAACTGGCTGACTCCACTGCCTTAGGATCGGTGGACTAACTCCTTGCCATACAGAAAGCAGCCCTTTTCTGGTTCCAACACAATCTTGTTTTGATTTCCCTCCTTAGAGCTTAGCCTACAGGACAGGGTGAATATTTAACTGGTAAGGAAAGGAACATGTAAGAATCAGTCTACATTTAGGTTGGTTGGCTGTCTGCCCTGATTGGTCAGTGATGAATATTTTGAAACATCATCCCTGCCATGAGATCATTGACCTCAACCACCAGACAGCTCAAAGTTCAGAAATGCTGTCCACATGCCTTCCTCCCAGGGACTCCATTAGTTCTTGTTTGTGGGATCAGCTTCTGGAGTTTTAACAAGGTTCTTACTGATTTTAATAGCATTGTGAGGCAGTGTCTAGAACTCAGAAATTAAGTCCATTCAAAATTAGGATGGGTGTGTGTGCTTGGTGCTGCCTTTCTTCCCATAAAGTAATGTGTTTTGAATCTATGACACTTGTGGTCAAATGTTTCTCAGAAGTATGTACCAGTAGTTGCTAAATACTTCCTTATGAAATAGCGTAGGGAAAAAAAAGTAAAAACTGAGTCGTTCTGAGTCCTTTTTTAAATTAATTGTTAAATTTGTGGGGGGGGGATGACAATAGTTGGTAAAAATTGCATAGGTTCCAGGTGTACAATTCTACAGTAGATCATCTATGTGTTGTATTGTGTGCTCATCACATAGAGTCAGTTCTTTTTTTTTATCACCATGTATTGATGCTCCCTCCCTCTGGAGTCATTTTAAAGTAATTATCAAGTTATCTAACATTACCACTCATCATTTGATGCCAGAGTAACTAGAAGTGTCACATTGCAGCATCACTGACCATCAAGACAGCTCACAACTGAAGCTCTGGGACAAGGTTCCACTATACAGCAGCCTCCAACTTTACCTGGCTGTAGAGAATGCTGCCTAGAATATGTTCCAGGGGCAAAAACTTGGTTGCATTTGCCTGGAATTTGAACCTATTCACTCTAATTACTTTTTTCCCCTTTAAACATTTTTTTTTGTTGTTAAATCCCTGCTTCCTTTTCTCAATAATATGGTGAGCTTAGCAATTCTTATGTCTGCATAATATATTTTTGTAACTTGGTCAAATCACTTAATCTTTATATCTAACATAAAATCCATAAGCTTGACATAAAAAAAAGTGAAAGGGTGTTCACCAAATAATGTGTAATAAGCATTTTTGGTTGACCCTACAGCTTCTATCATTGTCTTCTTATTAGCCCTCATTTCAGTTTGGGGATCCATTTGGCTCCATAGAATCTGATTTCAGGGGTAAAGCACATGACCCAGATCAGTATATTGGACTCCCTGTTCATTGTGATTTGTTCTGAGGAGACATGTGAGTTAGCAGGTTCAGTTAGAGGGAATCTCGAGACTTTTGCATGGAATTTCAGCATCAATACCTTTTCTCCTTCCTGCTAGATGTGAATAAGTAAACATACAGCCCAGGGACCTGTTTGCACCCATCTTGGAACCACCAAGGGTGTTGTGCAGAAACAGTTACATGAGCTAATAAATTTCTTTACTTGTTCAAGTTAAGTCAGGTCAGGTTTTCTATCACTTGCAATCAAAAGATTTCTATATTTTGCACAGGAGAATTAAATAATGATCACAGTACAAAAAGAACTAAGAATCCAAAGACTGGGTTTTAGTGTCTGCTTCATGCCAACTAGCTGTGGAAACTTCTGTGAGTCCTCTATACTCTCCTCTCTGGGCCTCAGTTTTGTCTGAGATAGATAAAGTACTACGTTGGGCTCTTTAAGATCCATTTCAGCTTTCAGATTCTCTCTCTCTCTTTCTCTTCTTTTTAAAGATTTATTTTATTGTTTTTGACAGGGACAGAGAGAAACAGAGACAGAGAGAGACAGAGAGAAGCGGGAGGGCCCAGAACAGTCTTTGTAGTTGTATGTCATCAGTTTTCAACATGGTTTTGTTCCACACAGGTGGATGAGGGCTGCGCAGGGCAGGAACTGGGCTGGGGGCCTCCTGCATGGGAGGCATGCCCCCTCAAGCCAGGGACCAAACCAAGGGGCAAGAGCTGAACTGGGGGCCTCCAGCATGGGAAGCATACCTCAGTTCAGCATATGGGTCTGCACAAGCCAGGGCCAGGATTCGATCCTCAGTCCCCAGAGCTACAAAGCAAGTATTTAACCTACTGAGCCATCCTGGCTTCCCCTCAGATTCTGAGTTCAACTTTCTTCTTTAAAAATTAAAAAAAAAAATTTTTTTTTATGTTTTTGTTTTTTACTGTTTTTGACAGAGAGAGAGAGAGAGAGAGAGAGAGAGACAGAGACAGAGACAGAGACAGAGACAGAGACAGAGAGAAAACTGAGCCATCCTGGCTTTCCCATCAACTTTCTTCTTGATTCATGGCAAACTGGCTTCTCCTCCTGTAGTTTATTTGGACCCATCACATTCCCAGCTTCTCCGGATAGAAACCCCTTGTATCCTACCATACTCTCTTCTTTATCCCCTATATCTATTCAGTTATCAGGACTTGTCAATTCTTCTTTATAAGTGCCCCTTCTTCTCTGCCCTTCCTTCCAATTCTTACTAACATTACTCACGTCCAGGCCTTCATCTGCTTCCTATGTCTCTGCACTGTGCCTACTCCTTTGGATCCAACTTTCTCACTCTTGATGGATGAATATCCTCAAATAGACTTTTGAAATTTTACTGAGTGTGCCATTAATGTAAAATAAGGTCTTCATGCTGGCCATGGCATTCTGTGTGCTTCATTCATTGCAGCCACTCTAGTTCTTTAACTTGGATCACCTACAGGTTCAATTGAGACATGGGAATAGAATGATCATTTTTTCAAGGGTCACAACTTTATGTATGAGCTGTGTATGTTGATAGTCCCTTCCAAGGATTTTTGTTTTGGAAGTATTCAAGTCTGAGAGTAAATCCATGTTGGACCCAAGTTGTAGGGTATAGATGCTGGTGAATACCAGACCTATTGACCTTAGAGCTCAAACCTAGGGCCCAGGGGCATCACAGCCTTTATAAACTCGCTCAGAACAGTGTGTACATGGAAATGTGTATCCCTTTCAGATGTTAAATATACTTATTAAAGCAATATGTATCTTGCATGTGGTCAGCTCTGAAATGGTAGCTGTTTTAAACATTTGTGACTTTAACACAATACAGCAACTGGTGAATGCCTAACCGTCCCACTCTTTAAAACATATATCAATATATTAAGTATATACTTTATTGGGACAGTCTGCACTAGGAAGCCAAAGTGACTATTGGTTTATTGTAACCTGGGAATTAGTGCTGGATTGAGAGGAGAGTCTCTATTTGCTTTTTTTTTTTTTTTTTGTAGCCGAAATGCTGGCCATGAAGGCCTGTGTGAGCTGAGAGAATGTGCTGAGCTGGCTTTTGTTTTTTCTCCTGCTTCCGGTGACAGCATGCTCCTTGCCAAGCTCTTACGCATGTTGGGTCAAAACATTTTGAATATGAGCTCATCAGTTGTGAAGAGGTTTTAAACAACAGCTCAACACATACATGTGCCACAGAGTCCTTCTTTCAGTCAATGTTTCAGCTCAAAATTCTGAAAGCTTAAGAAACTGCGTGATAGTTTCTCTCCCCCTCTGGACTGAAGTGAGGCAGCTGGCTTCCTGCTGCAGACTAAACAAATGAATAGAAGATCACTGGAAGGAGCCATGCAGACAGTGTATTGATAGCTCCTGGATTGTCTCTTTAACTGACTGACTTTGGGTGCACTTCTATATACAATGGCCCAACGTGCTGACTCGGTGGTCAAAATTAAAAATTGACATTCACATTTGTGACAACATGGATGGACCTAGAGACCATCTTATTAAGCGAAATAAGTCAGACTGAAAGAATCAGGAAACATATGACCTCACTTATAGGTGGAATATAAAACTGAAAGTAACAAAGACACAGAGACCTATGGACACACTCAATAGCTTGGTGATTGCCTGAGGAAAGGGGAGGAGGGGGGAGGGAGAG